>LJIJ01000897.1:0-67282 GCA_001718145.1 Orchesella cincta
CTATTTCCTTCTGATTCACAGTATTAAACATTTTCACAAGTACACTTTCCACGTCTTTCAGAATCAAAGTTTTTATGCAAAAAATTGTGTAAAAAGGTGTGCGTGTTCTCAGATTTATGCAGTCTGCTTAGCACTGAATGTGACTAAGCTAATATTTCATAACGTTTTAATCAACTAGCTATACTGTGAGCTATCGTGTAGTTTTCTTGTACACACAGGCACTTTGTTTCGATACGTGGCAATCTGTACTCAAAAATTGTAATTTGTAAATATTTTTTAATGTATTTCTGGCAGAAGAATTTTCAGGTATCAGACAAAATACCAACATGCTAGTTATACATGCATCTCTTGTAGGATTTATTTTTGTAAAGTGGACATATAATTTAATTTTGGCAAACAGCCAACAAATCGAGTTTAGGCAGAATTTATCAACTTATTTATCGGAAAATATAATTAGCTGCATAAAATGTTGGCGCACGTCCAATCTCTTTGGTATATAAGGGCTCAACAGACGCATAATTTGCAGAAGACCTTCTTTTTTGTAAACGTATTAGCAGTCACAAAATTTTATGGAACTTAAAAACACTGGCAAAATGTTAAGTAAAAAAACTTGTGGAGTCCTTGCTAGAAATAAAATTGAAATGTGGAAGTAATTTAATAAAATACTGATAATTGTATTTTTTAAAGAAGACTTCCCTAGTAAAAGAAGATTTTTCACCTAATTTAACGCTACCAATTACACTTAATTCTCTTTATTGTGCATCTTGTTGCACAACCTATATCACGTTTTTCACGTGTTCTCTTTTCCAAAATCACTGGAATGAGTAAGTCACCTCAAAGTCACTGATCAATCCGGAGACTTTTTTTAATCTTTTTAATTATTCTAATCGGGAATAATTGCCTTTTACCTCATTCATCGGTACCACAAAATGCTGTTGAAAATTTCAAGCTCACTTGCTTTTATTTTAATGTCTAAATTTAAGGCAGCTGTAATTATAACCGAAGAGACCATGCAATGTTATAGTGGCATTAAGAAATGGAGTGGACTTTCCTTGTACGAATGAGCAAATAATTGCCTGCACTGTTTATAATCGGAATTAGTTATATTCCTTATTTTTTAGTAAAAATGTGCCTCAATTTTATCAATTTACTCGTAATTGCAAGAAATAATAAACTTCAAAAAACGGTACATATTTCACTCGAAAAACGCATTCGGCATTCTGCCAAACTAAATGCCTTCCTCGAACGCATTTAAACTTTCTGACATCTCCCAATATGCCATAGTCCTAACCAGAATAATGCAGAAACGCTGGGTTTTAGATTAGAGTTTTACCACAGTTTTGTAGAGCTAAATAATTTTCAGGAGATGTTCGGTTTAGCTATATAACTACAGAAATCCCCCTGAGATCCACCTAACTGAAACATTGGCTCCCAAATAGTTTGCAAAATGAGATTTCTGTGGTATGGAAACGTGTCAACTATTGGAATGGGGAAGTTGTGCATTGATTAAGAAAATACTTGCCAAACAGAAGATATAGCTGCTCTTCATCTGAGAAAATGAAGGAATTTTCATCAAACAACATCAAACTCGCTTTGCTATTGGTTGAACCTCGTGTACATTAAAAGACGAATGGAAATGATGGCGTTTGCCATACTTATTCGAAAATCAAAGTAATCAATAAAAGTTATATGATGAAGTTTTTTAGGGTGCTTTTAGAAACGAATCGATACGTGCCTGCTGATGTATTTATATATTTTGTTTGATGTGAGTGATATCTAACTATTTAATAATTTCGGTTTGGTCAAAAATGCTGAAGGATGGTATCAGATGTCAGAGCCGAGACACCGCATTACCCCCACTAATATTTTTCACAAATGGACGAAAAAATTTTATCGTGAAAATATCTCCATTTTCCACAAAACGGTTTGCGAAAGTTCGGGGAAGTAAATTGACCATGACTAGTTACTTAATTATGCAACGTATTTGCCCACGCTTGGCCTAAGTATTGACTTTCTACTTCTTAACCAGAGCGAAAGCTGCCTTTCAGTTTGATAAAAGAGTTCTAAAGAGCGTGTTTGAACTTGTGCGTGATATTTTACATATATTCCTAGTCCTATTAAATGGACTCCAAATCGGACAAAGTGGTGTCATTGTCCGGCAAAAAGTTGAAAACGGTGTGTGTGAGAGGCAATTTACACTCGTTTGCGACAGTTTTAATATTATTGCAAGTCATTGTAAACAGCCAGTTTTCAAATAAACACAAAAGCTTCACAGAGATCATTCTAATCGGATTTGGTTTCCTGATCCCACTCATCACTACTTTCTTTGCCAGAGAATGTAAAAAAACACGGATCACGCTGTGTTTTGTCACTAAACGGATATTTCCAATTTTATTCTCTTTATCAGAAGGGTAATTAATTTCATAAAACGTATATACTTTGGTATGCATTTTATTCTCCTCTGAATGTATTTTTATTACAGAAACTAAGCCTGCTAAATCTGAATACCTCATTGATAAGCTGAATCTTTTATTTGCCCATTTGCTATATTATTCTGCAATTATTTTGCCGTTCGTTTATCTGTATGGTCTTCACTGGACATATCCGTGCAGCCCATCAATTATTGGCTATTGGGTTATTCCCGAGTGCTGGAGCAGATCAGAGTTATATTTCAAAATTGTTTTTAATGCTGGAATTAAGCTACCAATTTTGTTATTTAACCATTGGGTTTGGGCATTTGGCCTAAATAGTGCCGCTTATGTACTTTCAGTTGTTCAGATTCTATGTACTCTTAATTTACGAGAGTGTGTTTGCAAACGTATTTGAAATTTGCGACGTCAAGAAAAAAGGAATCACAAACGCACACAAGTGCTTGATGTACAGACATATTCAAGTTTTGGCTGCTCTGACAAATATCATATTGAGCAGCACTTTAATTGGACTTGTTCTGGCTTCGATTGCCGTCCAACGTTTGGTCTGTCTGGATTCGTACGTTTTAAAATGGAACTATGGAAAATTATATCGTTGGGTATTTGCTGCCTCTCTATTGTGGAATCCACATTAGCACTGATTGTATTACTGGGAGGTATGGTTGGCAGTATATTTAGAGTCTAAGCAAACATTTCAAGCTTTGAGGTTGCATCTTGTTCATAATCGGGACAAAAGTTTGTCAAAATTTTACAAATCTTGTAGACTTATCAGAATGAATCTAGGGTCAAACAATTTTTTGATGCACTGACACCACTGAACTGCTTTAATGTAGCAATTAGTCTGACTGTTCAAATTCTTCTAATTAGTAATATCTAAAAGTAATGTAGTTTCCTGTTACATTTTATATGTTAAACAACACTCTGAAATAATAAAACAAAAGTAACAATTATAAAACAACACAGTTTCTACTGGTATACTTACTGGAAACCACAACAAAAATACCTTGGCAGCTGTATAACAAAAATGCGAAACATAAATAACACAAACAAATACAATTTTTTTAAACGATAAAAAATTTAATAGGATTGGACTGGATTGGATAAATGTAGTAATAAAATCTGCATTTCACCTCGCAAATGGTCTTTTAAAATAAAAACAGTTATTGTTAAGATTTATTATAATTGCTTTCATAAAAGTTCCATCAAAACTTGGTGTTTGCTTTAGTACTTTGATAGTCTTCAGGAAAAATGGAACTTAAAATGTTTCATTTTTGTATCAGTATATAAATGGAGACTTGCACGAATAGAAATATTCTTCTGCAAAATTGCGCGATGTTAGCCCTTTTATACTGTGGAGATTGGACGAATGCCAATATTTGAATCAACTAAATTTATTACGCACCAAGAAAATAACATATTCAGCTGAAATTTAGTTTATTGGCTTTTTGCCAAAATCAAAATGTTTGTGTCAAATTACAAATTTATAAGGTGTATAGGTAGAATTCTTAACATTTTGATGGTACGCTGTTGGAAATTATTACGGGGGTTTTTAGTTCCCAATACACAGAAGAACTCAAACGCTCGCTCATAGAAGAGTTTGATTCGACTCAAAGCCTGAAAAAAGGTAAGCATTTATAATATACTAGAAGAAGCTGGAACGTACCGTACTCAAAAATATATATACGTTATGCATGTAAATAACCATATTATGTGTTTGGTTGAAGTGGTAATGTGCAATCGATGGTGATGGCTCAAAAAATATGAGAGAAAACAGCAATATATTTGGAATAGAGTTGAAACCTGAAATACAAGGTTTACAATGAAAAGTAATTTAATTATTTTGTAGCATATCAAACAAAGTGATTGCATACAGATCCAAATTTGCACTATCAAATGTAAGTAATTGAACAACAATTCCGTATTTCTATTTAGATTCTTCAGCAATCACAGTTGTTGAATTTTATTCTACCATTTCTACGTCAAATTTTGAACTGCGATAATCGTAAACACATTCCTCCAAGATACCGTGATGCGTCAGTTAAAAATTTGTTAAACATTAAACTTGCTTACTTCTTCGAGTCAACATGTAACTAGAAATCTACCAGGTAACCCATTAAGTTCTGTTGGCTACCGCAATATGACAATATTTCTTGACATTAAAGATTATCGAATTACGACAGAATGGAAAAAGGGCTTCCTTTCGATCTGATTTTGCAAGCGTTTTCATTCAGGCTTTTATCGCTGCACTGATTAAAATTTCTGATTCGCTATTTCCTATCTTTTAGTTGATAATTGAAAATCATTTCCAGCTAATTGAAAATTATTTTTTTTTCTAAAAAAAAACAGCCCTTGACTAGCAGGAGGTATTTTATTTCAAAAAGTATTCTAGTTGTTCATTGGAATACACGTCTAGATATAAGAGTTTTAGCTTGCTATTTGTGGACATAGAAACAAAAATCTAATGATTATATATCAAACTGATTGCAAATATCATGCTAAGCAATCAGGAGAAACTGCTCGCTTTTATACTTGTCGCCTGTGGAAACTGCGATTTTTTTGGCAAACCATTGTATTCCTTTTCTGCCTTTGGCCATTGTTGGCGAGTTGTAAACGATTTCTGGAATACTGCTACGACAACACTTCATGAATTTGTACCTATGTTTCTTAGTAAATTTTGATAAATTTTGCCGTAAAAAATTGGTGTAAGGGTAACTGCATTAGATACCTGCGAGACCATTCTAGTGACTTTTTCTTTTACATGTTCAATACAATGCCCCCATACATCTGTACTCTTTGTACAAAAACATTGGTGTGGGCAAGTTGAGACATCCGAAATATGACAATTTAAAGTTTTTACCAATCTACCGCTTTTTTCTAGTGCTTTCAACCGATTCGTCTGAAATTTCGCAGACATATGCAATTACGATTCCCTAGGGCGGTCAGTGCTCAGACCCTAAATATAGCGGGTCCGGCGTTAGAGCCATCTGATTGGTGATTCAAATTCCACATTTTTTTTGAAGGTCCGGACCTTAAATTTAGGGTCCGAAACGACTTTTTCAGCTTTAAAAATTATTTAAAAATAAAAATACACGATGAAAAATAAAAAATAAAAAATACACGATGAAAAGTTTCTAAATTTAGTCAAGTAATTAAAATTGAATTAAAAAGTTTGTTACACCTCAACAGTTTTTGTTACTCTATTTTTAAAACTAATTAATATTAATTCGGACCCTAAATTTAGGGTCCTCCTTTGTTCTCGGACCCTAAATTTAGGGTCCGAATTTTTTAGACCCTAAATTTAAGGTCCGGGACCCTAAATTTAGGGTCTGAGCACTGACTGAATGAAGCACGAATTATTCAGAATTCCGGGATGCTATTTTTATCTTATATGATATAGCATTGATATATCTTATTCAAATTCATATTTTCTTTTGGGTTCATCTCATTTTTTAATGTCTTTCAGGTCACTAAAAAATACGCCTAAAAGGAACTCCCCCTCACTACTTCTACTCAATTTAGATATTTTCTCTGAGTTTCTCTGAGTTAGAATTTTTATTCTTGAGGTAGAAAGGTAAATTGGATAATTTAATAAATCTATTTACCTCGCTGTCTCAAGAAATAAAAATTCTCACTCGGAGGCTCGGAGAGTTTTTTTTATTAAGGTTAAAAGGTAAATTGATTTATTGAATTATCCAATTTACGTTTCTACCTCATTAAAAAAATCACATGGTACACTTACCATCAGCCAAAACAAACCTGAGGTCCAAACCGCAGGTCTGCTAAGACATCTAGGTTGATTAATTAATTAATTAATTAATTGCGTTAATGCATTACAGCTGCTTTACCGTTACCGGCCCGCCCGGCTCTAGAACTTGTAATAAATGCGTTAATGCGTTACGGCTGCTTTACCGTTACCGGTTAACCGGCTCTAGTTTTATAATACTATACTATAATTTGTTTTGGATTTAGCATTAGCGCGAACATCTTGTACGTTTGGATTTAGCATACGATTTCCACGTTAAGGTTGATTTTTGACAACATTTAGTCCAGCCTACCTTTCTCCGAAATATTTTGTTTTCGAAAACGTATTGTATCTCGGACATTGTTCAGAATTTTCAAATTCAAATCGATGCAACAGCCCTTGTCCCGTTTGGCATGGATCTGTCATCCGTAATCATTGCATTTGCAACCCAACAAGGAGCTTATCAGTTATGTAGGCATGATTGACATGGTTTCGTAGTAATCAACCTTGTTGTTCTTACTCAACCTGCTGAAAAGCCAGGGTCGTGAGTCACATTGAAACTCGAGTAGGTTGTTGCATGTGTACAAAGCACATTTTTTTCACAACTTTATCTCAACAACAAACTGATTAGCTGGAAACAGGACCCAAACTATTCGTGTGACCTAATGATCGACAAAACAAAGTGCTTTACAGATTTATTACAAAGTAATTTATAGAGAGAGGCAGACTCCAAATCGCGAAAACGCAAATTTATCTACGGTCCGGATTGTTATGATTTTGCGTACTTTTTGTTTGCAAACTGACAGATATTTCGTTTTGCATGTGACCAATATACATAAAAACAAGTCGATTGACACCAAGTTTTTGCAGCATATTTTGGGTTTTACGGCATATTTACATATTTTTCGTATATTTTGGCATTTTTAGAGCATATTGTATGCAAAATCAAATTTTACGCATTTAATTTAATACACATTTATATTAAATTTTTAAATTAGCAATAGATAACTAGGTACTAGATAGAATTTACCTAATTTTTTTGGGGTTAAGCACCCCTAAAGTCGTAGTTTTTATAGCATATTTGTGTGTTTATACAACATATTTTACTAGTTTTTACAGCATACTTGCATACATAGAATACCCGTTTTTAGAGCATACTTATCCGGATCGTTTTTATCATAATTCAACCTTGTTACATTCTACGCGGTTGGTGCAATATCAATTTCGTTTAGTGTATTCTCAACTTTCATTAACTGCAACACGACGTTTTTATGCAGAACAAAGCATTTTCTTTCAAAAATTTAGTGGCGAGCTTTATTTATTTTGGAAAGTTTAGAAATGTCAGATTCTCCACAAATACTCCGTACATACGACGAATGCAAGCGTGTGTATCGGAACGAAACTGTGACATTATTGAGAACAAAGTTGAAAGATGGGTTGAAAAAGCTTGGGCAAAAGGAGCCTGTAGATGATTCCAACAAAATAAATATATTAGATTCACACTTTTTTGAAGACGACAGCGTCATACATGATTTAGCAGAGGACATAAAACGGTGAGTCGTAAGTTATGATTATTTTCCCCAAGAACTTCAACAGAAAAGTGTTGATAATAAACTAACACATTTTACCTTTGCTTGCAGGTCTGTACTTGCAGAGCGATGCCCAGATGGTAACCACGATGAACTGAATGTCATATTGGAGGGAGCAATGTTGGCCTTTTTGAGTCCTGTTCTTGAGGCAAATACGAGAACTCGGGAGATTGCAATAAACTTCATGCACTCAACCCTCCAAACTCTCACCCACAAATATGAGAGTAAATTAGAAAAGTTTTTAAGAATCAATGCGCTTGCTTCAGGTCAGGAATCTGTGCTTCAATCCTTTCACAATGAGACCAACATCAAACTCCTGGCAAAGTTTGACCACATGAAAAAACCAGGAAGTGTATCCTTCATAAATGGCTATCGTAAACAACTTCAAGAGATTCTTGCAAAAAAGTCTGCAACAGCACCTGAAGCAAACGGAGTGAAGAGTGCGCAAGTGAACTGCCTTCAAAAAATCATTGAGGGACAGATAGCAGAGCATATCAGAGTTTTGAGGGAGGAGGTAAAAACAGTAGAGTCGGAGGAGAAGCTCCAACTGATTCATCAGCAGTCGAAGGAAATTGCATTGCAAAAGCTGAGGAGCGAAGCCTACTCTAAACATGTGGAAAAAGTGGGATTGCGATCTCTGAGATTGAGTTGAAGTGCAACTTTTCAACTCATGTCACCAGGTACTTTCAGAACTATCCACAACAAAATTGATGTTTATAATCACCTCCCAATCCGAGTATGAGGCTGCTGTTACAAAATACAAGACTGAAATGAGGAAAGTCCTCAACTCCAAACAATTTTGTAATGAGGAAGATTTGATAGCCGACCACAAACGGATTTCCGCTACCGTTCTAGCCCAGTTTGATTCCAAGTTGGGGGAAAGTATAAAGATTTTAGTAAAAATCAAAATGGATTGCAAAAAGAAACTTAAGAAGAAATTGGAAGATATCTACCTCTGCTTCAGTGAAAAATGGGAAAGAAAACTCAGAGTGGTGCACGCTGTCATCAAAACGTTGGCCGAGACTCATACCTCAAACCTGGAAAAAAAGTCAGGAGAGTTGGAGACAACAACCGAGCTCCAGGATTACCATGTGCTGACAAGTGAAAGAATCAAAGAGAGCTTTCAAGTCAGTCTCCCATTATCAATACCTAACCCATCATGGCATGAAGAGGTTTTAGAGAGCTTATCAAAAGCCTTGGAAAATTCCTATGACAAACTTTCCAAAGAATGGGAGCTGCAGATGGAAGTTGGCCTGCGGGAGGTGGAAAAAGCATATATGAAGGAATGCGAGAAGCTCTCCCACCTAACTTTTTCGTTCAATTATCATGATTCAGCTTGTCTCGCTGCAATTTCAACTTGTCCCTCTTCGTCTTCTAGAAGATTCCAAGCGGAAGCGAGGCAGCTGCTGGATAAAAGGTACGAAGCGAAATCTAGCACGGAGCCAGTTATAGTAGGAATCGATTTTGGAGCCAGACATTGCCGCTCTGCCTCTTTCAACGGGGAACTATCTTCACCATCCCACATTACGACCTAGATGGTCAGGAACTGGATTTCATGGCAAGCTATGTGGGTGTTCTGGACTACTCTAATTTTGTGGGGCGATATGCACAAAACATTCTTCAGAACTCCATCGAGTTCCAACCACCAATCATTTATGACATGAAGAATATAATTTACTACTGGAAGAATCTGGGTTGGATACGAGACCTTATATAACTGGCCCTTTGCAGCCAAAGTGGGTCAGGACGGACCAATCATCTCCGGCCAGGGCTTTGAGTATCCTGTGATGACCATCATTTCAGTCCTCTTTCGGAAGTTGAGAGAAAACGCAGAAAAGTTTCTTCGACGCCCAGTAACCCAATGCGTGGTGGTTGTCCCCCATTTTTTCGATCCCACCCAAAGAACCAACATTTTGGAGGCTGGGCGAATAGCTGGATGGTTGGATGTGACACTGCTGGAGAAATACAATGCAGCTGCCATCACTCTACAGTTTTACAATATGCGAGGGAACAATAATGAAACGTGGAGCCACAAGATGAGGAAGGTACTCCTTCTGGATTTTGGCACAGATTTCAGGTTTTATGTTGTCCAAGTCTTCCAAAAAGAGATGAAATTGTTGTACGTCTATAACTGGAACTGTAGAGGGCATCTTTTCCATAAAAACCTGGTGGAGTACTGCATCCAGCAGTTTATTAAGATTGTGGATGTTTCCATTCATGAGATGAATTATGATCCATGTGCAGCCATTGTGTGGAAGCGGCGCATTGCAGAAAGCTGTACAAAAGGGATGATTGTCCTTTCATCAAAGAAAGTGGTGACAGTGGAAGTGCCTAACTTTTTTAGGGGAAAGGAGCTTCGGGTTGTAGTAACGAGAGCGAAGTTCGAAGAGATCAATGCGAGCCTTTTTCCGAGTGTTTGCGAGCAGGTCAATAAGGTCCTCGATTGGGCGGAGGTGGGGAAGGAGAACGTATCCGAAATCATTTCGACGGGAGGCTTCAGTCGGATTCCCAAGTTGAAGCAGGTTATCAAAAGCTATTTTGTGGGAATCCCACTGAATAATTTTGACTCAGATCCAGAGCAGGTTATGGCGTATGGGGCTGCTATTAAAGGGGCTATGGTGGGGGCGGAACGGAGTCGGTTGAAAAAAGCCAGAACTTTATCTTCATCAATTTAACAAGTATAAAGCATGCCACTATTTTGTAGGAGTTCGTTACAATAAATATTGTACAGTCGTATAGTCGAATTATTAATTTTATTTATTTATGTCATAAAAAGACCTTCCAAAACACTGCGCACCACAAGGAGACAAAGAAAAATTTAAGGAGGGATAGCTTTATAAAATTAGTACACAAAAGTACATTCAATCATCACTAATATCACTATCATGAATCATCACGACGAAATCACAATAAATATGTATCAATACGGATCACAATGATCACATGTCCGAAACATAATTTGGTATTATATAAGTTGAAATACACGACAAAATCCCTCAATCAATGAACCTAATAACTTTACTATAGTTGGATTTTTGAGTAGCGCATCATACATTGAATGTTATATCGAGTGTGTATACGAACCACAAACATCGTCTCCTCTACCTTCCCTATACGTAGATGAACAAAAGAATCGTACAGGAACATTGTGAACTGTCATTTTTTACATGCTAATGTGAGGAGGTGATTGGTGTCACTATTCTGGTCTTTAAGACTGATTCAAACGTCTCAGTTACGTCAGCAAGTGCCAAACAAAATCATTGAAGACTGGGTGCCCATGCCCATGAAGACATTTTTGGAAAACGTTGAAGATATACTTACTTCCTTTACAAGGTTAGGTAACAGAATAATCTGTTCATGAAAATAGTAGTAGAATTATAATTTTGTGTTTTTCAGCTCTGGAGCATCTTGATCTTGCTAATACGGAAATGCTGGATAAGATTGTGCTGCATTTACTACATCCCAATGATGTCTTTATGAGATGCCCCAAAATGTGCTTTGAGATGGGTGTCGGGCGAGCTGATGGAAAAGTTGAAACTTTGGCTTGTGGTAAGTTAACGCTAGTATAGTGCTACACTTGTATTATTACCCTACGAAATTATAAGAAAAAACTATAATGTTGTTCATTATTTCAATTGCATTTCAGGAAGAGGAGAAGTTTGGAATGATGCCTTGAAGAATCTTATTTCGGATATGAAGAGCAAGATCAAGGCGCAACTCAGGGCTAACTCTAGTAGGGCTCCATCAATGACATCATTACAGTCGACCAAATGACCAGTGACGTAAGCTAGAAATGTAACTACAATTGAATGACAGAAAACGCAGTAGTGATACTTGTGGAAATAACATGGTGGAGGTATAGATAGACTTCTTTTTGGTTAGTCAAGTATGGATAAGAGATAATATAGGCTACTCTTTTATCTTGTTTATTGCTACAACTAGTTTTTTAATATTTATTATGCCCATAAAAATTAACATGCAAGTATTTATAATTGATAAGTTACGTAAATAATAGAACATTTATATTTTTCTTTATGCTCTGCATTCACACTGTATGTATACTGTCAACTGTATTTTATACGCATTTCGCGTTTACTCAGCAAAAAAGTACAGAGAGCAGTAGCTGAAATGCAAATCAAAATCATGATGATTCAGATTCATTCATGATGCACGTCCTGTTGTCATTTCCGTTTCTTACTCATCTTCACGGCGCAAACGTTTTCCGCATAGAAGACGGATTTGTAAATCATTCATTGATATTTTGGTAAAGTACTCCCATCAAAACATCCTCAACAAAATAGGAGATTAATTGTGCAACGAAGGCCAGTCAAATCAAGATTAAGCTACTTTCAGGTTATAACGGGAAATTTAATTGGTTAATCAACCTAAAAATGGGAGCCACATTGGAGCCATATTTAACCACAGTGAGACGTACTCTGGAAGCAGCAATGTGTCTCCAGAATTTCTCTTGTCAACTCGTGGAACGGCACAACAAGCCCCAAGTTGAAATATCCGGAAAGGGAAGTATTAAACCCAGGCCCAACGAGCTGCTCTTGAATCCCGTGATAATCAGTCGAAACTCGAAGGAAAAGGTTTTAATTGAATCTTCAATCAATTCTGTTCGTGTGAGTGTGGCAATCAAACAAGCGGATGAGATGGAGAAAATACTCTCTTCCAAATTCATGAGGTTTATGACCATGAGAGCTGAGAATTTTGTGGTGTTGAGGAGGAAACCTGTGGAGGGCTATGATATTAGCTTCCTCATCACAAACTTCCACACGGAGCAGATGCTCAAACACAAACTGGTTGACTTTGTGATCCATTTTATGGAGGAAATTGACAAGGAGATTAGTGAAATCAAGTTGGCTGTTAATGCGAGAGCGAGGATTTGTGCGCAGGAATTCTTGAAGAACTTTTAAAGGTAAAAATCAACATGACTGTAGACTCCTAATATGTAAATGAATTGGATTTAATAAAGACGTTTTTTGTTATTTTCAGAACTCGACCGTCAATGTTTCGTCATCATCTCAAAAGCCGATTTTTTATCCGTCTGTCTGTTTTTTATTTTTGCCAATAAATTGATCCACTATTAACTGATGTAACATCTTGTTATTAACTTCACGTGTCATAAGTTTTATTTATTTAACTTGCAGTCTGGTAACTTTTTTAAAGGAATAATTACTTGCATGCAGCCTGTTTTGAGTTTCTGCAAAACCTATGATTGTTCATAGTTTACGCAATAAAATGTGGCTTTATATTAGATTTCCAATACGCTGACGGTATCCAAAAGCTTATCGCATTCCATGCCAATCATACAAGCCAACTGATTTGTAGCGTTGTCATCCATCACACTAGCCTTGGTTTGTATAGAAAACTGTAAGGAATCCTTGTAGCTCAACGCCAAAAACTGGACCCCTGCATTAAAACGAGATTTTAAATTTGTTCATTCATAAAGTCCAGCGTAGCAGCATCTATTTGCGTAAAAGAACTTACCTACTGAACTTGGGCGAAACCCAACAACGGTCATAGTAAAATCCGTACAGGGATATGACCCGACACCAAATCCTACTTCTTCTCCTGCAATATTACTGACAACGGTTGAAACGCCACGGACTGCAGTCAGGCTAGATCGCATTCCACCCACCCACGTAGAAACGAGAGTAGTAGCGATTTCAGCAGCTCGGGGAATAGGACTTGAGCGTAATTTATTGTAAATATCTTCACATTTTTGGAGACGAAGGTTTTCGCAAGATTCATCCACTGGAAGGTTAGGTAGTCCAATATGCCTACATATATGTAAATCACAATAGAAATCGTAGCTAAAACTTTAATTAACTATTAACTTTTCAAATCTTACAAATGATTTCGTAATAAATCCGGATGATTTACTTTCGGTAGCAGGCAATGCACAGGAAGTCCTTCATCACAGGTTTCCCCGTTTTTCTTGTGAAACCTCCGAATAGCATTTGTGATAATTAACAAAAGAACTGCAGACACACGCACCTTTTTCTTTACGGCAATAAGTTTTAAGACATGTTTTGGAATCTTTTCTGACAACGCCGTGTGTATTTGTGACTGATCATTGTAAACATCTTTAACACACCAAGGATGTCTTTGTTTCATAATCTGACTTAAAAATTGTTGATTAACTCGAGTGATATTGTATGGCAGGCTTAGGTAAAAACTGATTTGGTCCCAATAGCTTTGCTCAGTATGGGAAGGAGTTGCAGCTGTGAACTTCTTTTGTCCCAAGCCTTCCACTAAAAGCTTCACTACAGATATCCCATCTCCCATTGAATGGTGTATTCTCAGAATCAAAAGTGTTTGAACCGTTTGAGCAAATTTCAGGCCAGGTTCGTGATAATGTCTTACTATGACCAATTCCCATGGACTTTGTCCCTCTGGATAAACCTTATTCGACATTTTTTCATGAATTCTGACAATTTTCTCCGTTTTTAGGTTCTGATCTTCCAGGACGTGATTTTCTATTTGAAAATCTGCATCCTGTCTTAAAAACCGGTAGCCCAGAAAGTTAACTGGATACTGAGCTAGTTCTGGGTACCGCAAAACCACATTACCCTCACTTGTAACAGTTTTTGCTTGTAGCACATTAGTAAACCAAATATTTCTAATTTGTTGTAAATTCAAGTCTCCTCCAATTTTGAGTATTGAGACCATTGAACAATTTGTCTTGTTTTGGGTGTAGTTGTCATCCAGTAATGTTGCAATGGGATCAAGAATTTTCCGCAAGTCTTTTCTGAACATTTTAACTATTAACAACACTATAGCCATGTAAATGTATGATGGTACCCACAATACAACTTGCGCAAGGGTCGTAAAAACACTTATCACTAATATGACTAAAGTTTTTGTCACTGCCATTTTGTTTAAAAATGTGAGAGTAAAATCAAATACGATCAGCAATCAGTTAGCACTGAAATTTTTCAGTTTATGATTAATAGGAATGGCCAATTGCTAATATCAATTATGAAACAAGTATGGCTGAAGGCCATGAGAAAACGGAGTGAAAATGATACATCAACTAAACGCTCTGGAGTCTAATAGGCTACAACTAGCTTCATCCATCTCATAAGACGTCATTGCAATTATCATTCTGTTAGATACGCACATAGTTATATGCGTGAACACCTTATTAGCATTGCAGGTATCGTCGATGTATATCCTTTGTTAATGTTTATGGGATGGCTATAATTGGTGACCTGAGGCACGATAAGAGTGAGATAGGTCGTAGGAATAAGGAAGTTGTGTATTAAAGCTAGAGTAATGTTTTGCGCGATAGAATTCTTGAAGAATATTAAAAAAGAAGAATTCAACAACTGAACTGAATTTACTATTGAAAATGACAAATAATCTCTTGTAATAGACATGAATTATATCAACTTGATTTGTTGAATATACTGCCGTTTAGGGAATTGACTTGACTTGACTTTTTTTTATCTGTCGTCTGGTTTTCAACGTATTTACAGGGTGTTACATATATGCTCAAATACATCATTCCATTTGGCTGACATAAACTCGTTATTTACTTCATAAGCTTCATTTATGTAGAACAATAAAAATTGACCTTTTGCTGATATTTTATGAGTATATGAATTTCCTTATAAAATAATAACGCTTTTGGGTCGATTTTTTTCATGTTTTGGCTAGACTAGTATATAATTACAATTTTCGTATTAATGCCTATTGAATATTAAGTTTTAGCAAAAAATACAAGTAGGAAATTAGCATTGTAAAATATGTACTTTACATCGACGGATTAAGAGTACATTTCAACCGAATAAAATCAGCCACTGCCATCCCACTTGCCTTGGTTTGTACAGAAAACTACGGTGAATCCCTGTAGCTCAGCACAAAAAACTGGACCCCTGGTGAATATATAAAAGTGCAATAACTCATTGAAACATCATTATGCCCCGGAGATTATCCTGTAACCTGGATCAACACGTATTTCCTTCTGATTGGTTTATTAACGTTAGATTAAAATCAATTTTCATAAGGAAAAAGTGTAACTTTGTTATTTTGCACGAAAACATTTCCTCTTACTTTACCCGGTAAAGTATCGACATAATAACTGTAATTTACCGTTTGTTGATGCTGAATCTACTGTCCAACCACCAATAAAGCTCATTGCCTTAAGAAAGACATAAGCTTCGATGAGCTCTTCATCTCTCAAGGCTAAAATATCTGGTAGGTGTTTGCTAGGAATGCTAAGACTTCATACGTTCCAACCATCTTCATCTCTGGATGGGAATCTCCGATTAGGTTTGCTCGTCATCCCATTGTTAAAATAAAGTTTGTCGTTTTCTGATTGAATTAGGGTGCCATTAGCAGCGTTTTAGGAATGAAATCCGTCACTCTCTGTGGTTTTGCAATTTCGAAACTTTATCACAGAAAATAAGCGTTAACCAAACTAGGCACTTTGCACGTGCAAGGAGCAATAAAAATATGAAATGTTTATGCTTATACAAAAAAAAATTTAACTGCTCAGACTAAGTAGGAAAATGTAACTTTGTAACAATGTTTCTCACGACCCAAATAAATCAGAAAAGCTTTCCTATTATAACGTATTCGGAAATGAAACATATTTCCTGCCATTCCAAAGCAACACCAAGTTGAAATAGCACGTCAAAATTTGATACTAAAATATGGAGGGCTTGTGCTTTGCTCTGGTAGTGGCTACTGTTGCGTACTGTATTTGGCTCCTGTTTTACAAACCTTTTGATTTGTTTCGGGTATATTCAAATTTTATTATATTGAAAATTAAGTTCACTTCATAGCAAATCTGATATTTGTTATCAGGATTACACAGAGCTGGGCTTTGAACAACTTTCTAACAAACGGAAGTATGGAAGCGATGCCAAAAGGCGAAATATTGTAAACGAGTACAGAAATCGCAGGAAAATCGGTGACTTACCCCCAGCGTATCCAAACGGTTGGTTTGCAATATTGGAGTCAGATGAGGTTCTCAAAAGCACGGTAAAAGAAGTGGATGCGTTAGGTATATAAGAGTATTAATTTTTTTGCAAGCGTCTCAATTAGATGTGGTGTGAAATTCTACATCACTTTTTTCAAACTCTGTTGTGTAGGGCTAAATTTGGTAGTTTGGCGAGGTGAAAGTGGCAAATGTTATGTGTCGGATGCCTACTGTCCCCACCTTGGAGCTCATTTGGGTGTAGGTGGCCGTGTAAACAAGGAATGCATAGAATGTCCTTTTCACAGCTGGAAATTTGAAGGGTGTTCTGGAAAACTGGTTAGCATTCCTAATGTCAATCCAGGTAAGTTCTTAGAAATGACTATGAAATGGCATATATATGCGACTTGCGATCCACGTTGTTTGTTTTCCGCATACCTGCAGTTCCACCATTTGCAAACTTAAAGATGTGCCCAGTTATTGAAGCTTACGGCTTTGTTTATATCTGGTACCATGCTGAAAATGAAGAACCGTCATGGTGGCCAGATGCAGTTCCGGAAGTTGCAAGTGGGAATTGGAAATATAGAGGTAGATCTGAATTCCGGGTCACGTGTCATATTCAGGTAAACCTTTAACAGTTTTTGCAAGTCGCTCAAAATTCAAAAAATGAATATAAAATGGAGAAATATGCAGGAAATACCTGAAAATGGTCCGGACTCTGCTCATTTGAATGTTGTCCATTCCTCTCCCTTTACCACTGGAACAAACCCCAACGAATCCCGACTGCAATGGGACTTTATAAAACACGTTTGGTCAGCATCATGGACACCAAACAGTGAACCAGGTCGGGAACATGAAGCTGTTATGCGTGTGAACCATTTAATTAAAATTTTTAACAAAATTTCATGCTTTCATCTTACCGTTGATGTTCACCAGGTCAGCATTTTTCAGATCTTTAATGATATTACATTAACATTTTTTAATAATTTTAATAATATATGTATGTATAACTTTTTACCTGCTATATGCAGATTGGACCTGGTATAGTTCTCATGTATTTTGAAACTATAATTGGCAAAGGAATTCTAATACAAAATGTAACACCTTTGGAACCAATGCTTCAGCGAGTTGTGCATCGATTTTACTCCTCTCCAACGTTTTTACATCCAGTAGGGCTCCTAATATTGTATGGAGAAGCTGTGCAGGTAAATTTTAATATTAATTTCTTTGCAGTTAAAAATGTTTTATTTCATTACAAAAATATTTGAAACGCATTTATGTAGATCTCAAGAGACATAAGAATATGGAACAGGAAGACATTTTTAAGAAACCCAGTCTTTACAAAGGAAGACAAGCAAATTCGAGCCTTTCGTCGTTGGTACTC
Source organism: Orchesella cincta (assembly GCA_001718145.1). Classification (NCBI taxonomy): domain Eukaryota; kingdom Metazoa; phylum Arthropoda; class Collembola; order Entomobryomorpha; family Orchesellidae; genus Orchesella; species Orchesella cincta. The sequence continues at coordinate 18,077 of LJIJ01000897.1, forward strand.
TCAATTTTACTCCAAAAACAGCCCAAGATTGCTACCCAACTCGGGACGTATCTTAAAACATGAAATGTTAGATTTTTGATGAAAGTACCTTACATAAACCAACATATTTAACCCAAATCTGTATTGTGTATGGAATAAAAAAAGCCTTTAGATTAATGTATCAATGTGAAGCATTTTTACATGGGATTACATGGGTTTATGGTTACAATTGGCAGTAGTTTTTGTGCAATTTGTTGTAAAAGTCCATGTGGTATAGTAATACGAAATGATCATCTTTAAAACACGTGATCTCAGTTTTCAAGGTGTAAAGGTATTATCTAAGGGATTGAGACTGACAACAAAAGCTTATTTATCGATTATCAATTTTTTAGTATACACACACGGACATATTGCTCATTGTTCTGTATTGTTCAAATATGCGTCCATCACAATTTGTTGGGAGAATAGTCACCTTAAAATATTTATCAACTTTTTGAACTCCCCTACCCTGAATACTACTAACAAACATTAAGTCGTGTTTTTGATCGACGAAAGAATAACCCTGCATACTTGAGATTCATGTAGCTATAAATTATCATTAGCCGAAAATGAACTCGTCAAATAAATTATTAAATTTATTTCACTTCTTTTGTTGTAATATATGAGGTTAAGAATTCCAGATATAATTATATGGGCTTTTATCGACAGGGAAAGTAGTACATATTATTCAGAACTAGTCTTATGCAGAACATTCAATGGGACTTTGGGAACAACTAGCAGGTTCTGCAGGAGTAGTACCGGACCATCGTTTTTTCTGGTGACAACGACGATATTTGCAATTACTCCTCCTAATATTCATAAATATTATAGTTAAAGTTTATGACACAAAACAAGATGTCAATGTATAATAGCTAACATTTCTGAATAAAGCGTATGAATAGAATTTTTTTGCCTGCAAAACATTCTTCAATTCTTCCCTCTTTTAATCAATTATATTGTCCGCTTTAGCACCTCATACTTCAACAGAATTCCATTAACTTTCAAACTTTATTAGTATTTTTGAAAGTAATGAATAGTCATGGATCGGCAAATCCGTTTAATTTTACTGTGTATAGTATTAAATTTCACTCAAATTCTGATGGAAAACAACGAACCACCAAACGGAATTTCAAATTTATATGCAGACATTGCTGCTGCATTCCTAAACTGCTCATTTGAGTTTTATTTCGACACACAAAGCAATCAGACTCTAGGCATTCAAAGTGCTGACGTTTGGAATATGGAGAACTGGCTTAATCTCCCTAATATGCACGGATTTAGTACTACACTGAGAAGAAGTGAAAGTTTAAATTTTGAAGAAAACAGTACCCATTGGACAAAACTCATGAAGGATATATTTGGACAATGCAGCGTTATAATTTATCCAAAACATCTTGTAAGAGAACTGAAAACCCTGCAATACGAGCTGTTTCAGTTGAAACGCCAACCAATTTTCCTTATTTTTTATTCTGACCTTGAGGACAAGGAGCAATACTGTGAGTTAGATGATTATAATACAGCGCTCAAATTTATTAACTTTCCCGTAATTTTTCTGGAAACAAAAGATTTCAACAATTTTAGTTTTATATGCGTTACATGTAACAATATGTTTATACCAATTGATAAGTTTAGTGAAGTTACAAGTGTTTTAGGACTTGAAACCTCTTGGAATCGGCTACATTCCAATTTCAACAACAAATTCATTGTAGTTCTTTCCACGTGGAATGCATCCGAGTATGGCTTGTGTATCGCATATTCGACAAATGAAATCGATCCGAAAATGTGTACTTTAATAACTCTAATGGGTAGCCTCAATTTCACAATCGAATTTGCAGATGAAAGTGGCTATGATGAAATGAATATCAACTATATGGGAGACTTGTACCCACTTTTTCCTCTTATGACCGAAAATATTCTGGATTTTTCACCCAAAAACTATTCTTGGCTATCATACGCTCCAATGATTACTCCTTACGCATTTATCATTGTTTTTGACCATATTCCAGGCCACTTTCACTCCATGATGCAACCGATAGATTTACTTACAAGGATTTTGATAGTGATTAGTATTTTAATGATATTGCTGGTGTTAACGTGCTTGTCACAAACCAAAGCTTTAAGAATCTTACCAGAGATATCCTTTGCATTATTCGGTCTTTTGCTCGAACAACCTTCACAAGTGAATGAAAGCAACTTACCCGATCATAGGAAACTTCTGCAATGGTTGGTCATGTCAACGTGGCTATTTGCAACTTGGCAAATTGTTGGATTGTACAAAAGTGCTATATTTTCATATCTCTCTGTTCAGCCGTCTCCCGATACCCCCAGCTCCTTGAATCAATTAATAAATAGCAAATTAAATATCTTGACTTCGTCAACCATGAGAAGATTTAATGACACTGGATTTGCTATAGAAAAGTTCTCTTGGTTTAGGGACAGTGTTGTAGCAGAGATGCTAAATAACACAGAGGAAAAACTTTCACCAACTTTCTTCAATAATTTGGTGTACCTGTATGACAATTTGGAGTGGGATAACAGCAGTCTTAGCGAATTCGTGGTCGATAGGATTTTGAGTGCGAATAAAGGCCAACTTCCAAATGTATTTGCTTTTTTTGATGATGAAGAAACTGTTTTAACTTTTAGTATCATGATTTCCATATTGTCCCAAAAATGGGTGTCGCCTTTTCAGTTGGTTAAGATTTTTAGTAATCGCTCCTTTTGGATTGTTTATAAGAGCAGTTTCTGTCATCCATTTACAACACATTTGTCACGAGTTTATGAGTCAGGCATATATGCTTGGTGGACTGATGCTTTCAAAATTATGAAGAGACGGAGTAATGTGGATAAAACTATTAAATCAACTACCAATACTGAATGGAAGCTGTCTCCACTGGGGAAATTGGCTGACGATGATAGGTTTTTTAATTATCTGCTGTTTACAGAATATGGAGCTATTACAGTTTTTGATACGATGGGACACATACCGAAAATAGTTTATAGGCATGTGGCAATAACAAGTGGGATTATTTTATTAGTTGCGTGCTGTATATTCCTTTTGGAGTGTACAATTTCATTTATTAGACAGAAGCTCTACAATTAAAGGGAAATTGCTAATTGAGTCATGGCATGTTCACTACATTTACCTAAAATAATCCTTAAACCTCACGTGTATTCTATGTATAACTGCACGTAACACATAATATAATTAAGAAAATTATAATTTTAAAATTTAATTGTATTAGTACATTTATGTTAAGTTAAATAAAATATCAAAAAATGATGGAAATAGTGTTATCAACTTCTGTAAATTTTTTAAAAATCTGTAATACTACAACCAACATAAATTTTATCTATGAAAAATATTTTAAAATTAGGCCTGGACTCGGTAATCCTTCGAAAATGTTGTTGTCAATGCTTTCTTTAAAGTCGTAACTGAAATCCTGTCACCTGGGTTTGGCTGCCAGCATTCCAGCATTAAATCATATCTGTTAAAACGAGGAGTTCGTGAATATAAATAATAATTATGCGAATATAAATTTTTAATATGATAGCGAAAGGCATTTTCAAACATACATGTCTTGTGATGCATACTGGGGACATTGTAAACGCAACCCCTTTTGCAATTCGCCCACGAATTCAAGATTCCATGATAAACCTGGATAAGGAGTGTCCCCAAGTGAGTAAATTTCCCACATGGTTATCCCAAACGCCCAAATATCCGACATTTCAGAAAATTCCATATTCCTAAGAGATTCAATCGACATCCACCTCCACGGTAGAGGTTCTTGTTGCTTTTTCACGTAATTGGTGTAGTCATACATTCTTCTTGACAATCCAAAATCAGCTATTTTTGCAGTCAGGTCACTCGTCAGCAGTATGTTTCTTGCTGCAATATCAGCATGAACAACATGCTTTGACCCGATGTATTCCAGCCCCGAAGCTATTTCTAATGACCATCGTAGCATATCACGCTCCCACTGAAATTCGAGGGTGTTATGAGAATTGTCAATGTCACTTTCTCCGGACTTTCCAGAAACATTTAAGTAGTTAACAGAGATTCGTTCCTTTTGTTGTTGTGCTCTCAAATACTTCTCCAGTGAGCCTGCTTCACACAGCTCAGTAACCACATATACCAGTCCTGAATAAATACAAAATTCTTTTTAAGAGGAAACATGAAATTCCATGTGATTTTAATAGAGCCCCACCTGTTCTTAATTCTGCCGTGTAGGCACCCACTAGTCCAACAAGATTTTCATGCTTTCCAAGATAACTCAGTAGTTTAATTTCGGATAGTAGCCCCTTCAAAGTTGGTATGGGACAGGAAGGCTGTGTCAACTTAAACGCCGCAGCTTTCTCCAACCCGTAAACTGTTCCTCTGTATACTGAGCCAAAAGCACCCGCACCCAACAACGCTGAAAAATCTGCAGGACAGGAGCAACTATCAGCATGAATAATGATAATTGTCCCAGTTAGAAAGTTTTGGATTACTTACCAATTTTAAATGAGTTTCTGCCCAACTCATATTTTTGCTTATCATACGGGAGACGTAACATTTCGTAACAAGCTCCATCTGCTTCTGGATTAACGTTGTCACCTTTCATAAACTCGTCATAATCTGTTTCGCACAAATGCGGAGGGTTTTGTATGTTTTTCACTTTTTTGTACAGCAAAAACACAGCCCCTGCCAATAGCAAAATTAGTAAACTACCAACGAATAAAGCGATTAGGACGATTGTGGTAACAGATACAGACTCCTCCACCGAGTTGCTTGTCGTTTGGTCCGTGGCTACTAATATATGTGCATAAAATAGCTGTACAGTAAACTCAAAGCTATAAATGTAATGTTTAATTTTATATCACGTATTTACAGAACAGGTACCTTCTTGAAGATGCTGAAAATCTAGTAGTTTTTCAACAAACGAAGATTTTGTTAGATGAACCGTGACCTCATTAGCAAACCGCCACCAACCACGATACGCCATGCTGTTGGAATCGTCATCTGATATTAGTGTATCAAATGCTTCAAAAAAGAATATAAACTGTTTATTTTCAGTTGCCCATTCCGTTAAGAGTTTCCAGTATTCAATAAAATATTCAAGGGTGTATCCTTGTTCCCCAGAACTGGAAGCTCTTGTTAACCACAATATTTCAATTTGGCGTTGATTCAAAATCCGCCGAATTCTCTTTTCGCAACTGGAGAAAATTGTTGTCACAGTCTGGACATTTTTCTGAGCACCTGAAGCCACCTGGCGAGTGGTAGGAACGTTGTGGAATATGATAAGGTCAGTTTGTCCAAGAATTCTCAGTGTGTACTCCGGAATTGATGTATGAGAGCCACAGTCATCCATAGGGAGCCAAATACCAAGTTGTAGCTGGAGCTGTTGAAACAGTGTATGATTGCGGATGTAGGAAAGCAGTCGGGTGGAAATGTTCTCGCTTTCCTCTTCCTCAATGTCGTCCACGTCTAGAATGAGAGTTGTGACGGTGTTGGAGTAAATTAAATTTGCTTGAAATGCTTTCTCAAGTGAGCTATTCGTTTTTGAAAGTACTGATGACAGCTTACTCGTCTTTTCGAAACTGATGGAGAGCTTAATGTTTAACAAGGGAACATTAATGTTATGCAGTCTTTTATTCACTTGTGCTGCCGCGGTGGGATCTTTAACAGAAAGGCTTAAAATAAATTTATGTATTGTAATAAATAAAAATAAGTATAAATCCATTTATACTTTCACTAAAATACTATCAACGATTGAGTGACTGCAATTACCTTCATCTCCAGTTTCCAAAATTACGTGACTGAACCGATCTGAAACTATTTGGAGCATGGTTATTTGGTCTTTTTTTGAAAAATCAGTGACGTGGTCGATATCTGATGAAAATGTTACTCCTATTGAGTTTCTATCAATGAAAGTATCATTTCTGACATGGAGTTGCTGGTGCAGAAGAAATAGTAATGGATATTATTGGTTATACAGCATTATCATCACGGGAATCATTTTTAAAATTTAATTTGAAACAAGCTTACCGAATAACAATGAACGAAATAAACTACACAAACTACGTAATAGTTCCGTAGTAAGTTGTCAAAACTTACTGTTATCATTTTTCTATTTAACAACTGTAAATACCTTATGAAAAAATGCTGAAAACTAAAGATATGACTTAGTTTTTCAGTGTTAGAAACAAGGTCAACTTTTGTTCGTTTTCAATGATTTAAAATATATGGCATCGCATGGTGGATGTTTGCGGCTACTGTTGACTGTCCGTTCTAGTATTGGTTTGGTTTACCGAGTAGCGTAAGAAACCACTATCGTTGCAAACCTAAAGCATCAAAGTCAGAAATATCAATTTGTTGTTACATTCAAGTAATCAAGTTTTCTGGGTACTCCTTTGTACTTGCATTAATTTTGAAAATTCATGTACCGTGGGTTTAATTTAAATTGTAGTCTACCAGGCTTGCTTACTGAAGTAAGCAGTTTACACTTTTATTTTCGTAAAAATATACCGACATACTTACAACGAAATACTTATTAGCAAAATAGGATAGGAAAAATCTAAATGCGTTTTACTAATATATAATAATGTTTTATTTTCAACAGTTGACATAAATTAGATTCATATGCATATATACTGCTTTAAATTAAATTCATCCAGGTTTCATTCAAATGCACAGGAATAGTTTTTCACTGAACAATTGCAGAAGCAATTTGTAAAAACACAAAATTCCTACCAGGTATGGAAGCACGCGCGTTGGTTGATTCTGCGAGGTTATTGGTGATGTTGGTTGTAAATGGTGTGAAGTAGAATCTGTAATAGAATTTAATAAATTGCGCATCTGCTGAAAATGGTTAAAATTTATTATAATATTAATTAATTAATAAATCTCTAGTTTTATAAAAAATATTGCACTGGATTTAGGATTGTTTCAGCCTTTAATCAAAGAAATTAAGTTTAAGCAGGCTTACAGAAAAAACACTGGAAAAAAGTAACAGCAAGGACCACCCAATGGTACAGGAGCATGTGTTTAAAATCAAGTATCCTTTTTATTTTTGATAACAGAGCAAATAACCGTTGCATCCAGACAAATTAAACTACTGTAGAAAAGAAAGGGATTTCAATGGTGTATAATTATGAATGAATGGTTTCCGTCATTCGTACAAATTATTGTGGAGGTGGCTATCTTGTTTCGTAATTACAGCTCGGTTTAAACAGCAAGCAATAAATTATGAATATAATGTGCATTTACTAGCTCCAATTTTTAATTATTACAAAACTTTTTATTATTTAAAAAGTCATTTTTTAAATACTGATTAGTAAAACCACAAGGAATAATTTCTTGGTTGGCCAACAGCTCTAATTACCAATACATTTTTATCAAGGCATTTGCAGGTAAATGCATGTATTCGAATAAGTTTAATGACAACGCTTTTGATACGATGTGATAAACGGATATATGGCAACACTATGTGGGATTGTAATTAAATCTTATCTTATCTTTATAAATTAAACCAGCGACTCTAGCAGAAATGTAGCATCAGTACGGGTCAGTTATTCATGGTAAAACCATTAGTGCTGTTGCACAGCTTGGTCTGTTTTTATGTAAGGGTGCTTACTCTCTCTTTCAAGGTTGCTTGCTATCCTCCTGAAGCTAAAGTAATGAGCCATTACTAATGACTTGCTGCTGTGTGAGTAACAAGTTTCGCGATTTGCTATGAATCATTTATGCTTATGCTCATTTTAGCACATTGCCAGCCACACAATGAGTCACTCACTGAGCTCCATTTTCTCTTGGCTGTTATACCATAATAATTCATATTATTGATTCAGTTTGTTGAATTGTGTTGTATCCACATTGCACAGATTACAAAGTTGAAACTTTGACGAGGTTATTTAAGATTGTACTAAATATGATGTCAGGTTGAGATAACTACAAACTGTTTCAAGCTTTCATTGAGATTTTGTGGTAGTGCTGGGATCAATGGAGGAAAATGAAAAGAATCACATTCTTGACAACTTGGATAAACTTATCCGCACTACGCTTTGTAGAAGCATTTTTATTGCTCAGCTAGTAGCCAATGGAGTTCTTGGTATCGATGATATTCACCTTTTGGTAAGTACTTGAGATTGTTTTTTCGAACGCAATAATTTAACTTTCATCATTTTTTATATGAACACAGGATTCCATTCAGAACGAGCTGAAAAAGTCGCTTGCCTTCTACCAGATCATCATAACGCGAGAGAATTCATACGAACCATTACTGGAAGCGCTTCAAGATACACAACAAAGTGGAGCAGCTGAGGTTCTAAAGCGATTTCAGTCAACATCCTCAAACCAATCTAATGCTACAAAGGTGCGAAATAGAGTTCGAAAGTTTCTTGATAAAGACCCCCGCCAATTTAATTCCAAGAAAACAAAGGAAGATGTGGATAGAGAATCAAAGAAAACTAAATCCATTTGCTTCGATGTGCGACCACCAGTTCAACTGTTCACAGGGAGAAGTCAGGAACTGCTGGATTTGCATGAGAAACTGCAACAGAGTCAAAGTCAAGGAATTACAACAGTCGTCTCCCAAATGGCATCAGTCACCGGCTTAGGTGGAATTGGAAAAACGGAATTATGTCGTAGATACATCCAAGAGCATAGCAATGACTATGACGGGAATATAATTTGGATCAATGCAGAAAAGGAGGAAGTAATGCAAGAGTCTTTTCTACGATTGGGGAAGGATATTCTGCAGCTCTCACTGAAAGACGGAAGTGGTGGGATGAAAGACATAGTCACAGTCGTGGACGAAGTCTACAATTTTTTTAGCGATGGGAGAAGTCTATTCATTTTTGATAATGCGGAGAGTGGTGACCATCTTGAGAAATTCATGCCATTTCGTGTTCCACAAAAACCGCACATCCTCATCACATCTCGGGACAGAGATTGGGAATTTGAGGTGGATGTGTTAATACTTCATGAACTGGATGAGGTGGATGCTATCACATTCGTTAAGAAAGGACTTGGCTTAAAGGAAGATGACCATTCCAAAAATGATGCCGTTTTGCAGTTGGTGACTACTCTGCAGCGTTTTCCTTTGGCTCTCCAGCAAGCCATTTCTTTTATAAAGCAACAAAGGATGGTTATCGACTACAATATTGAGATGTACCTAAAATCCTTTGAAGCCAACGCTAAAACCCTGTTAGATTCAAAAATACCAGCGGGCTCATTCAACAGCTATAAAAGAACTACTTTTACCACCTGGAGAATGACTACTGAGCGTATTGCTGCGGATGAGGATCATGGTTCGTTGGCTATTAAGATTTTGAATATTATAGCTTATCTTGGAGCAGATAATATACCAAGAAAGATCCTTGACGGGTTGGGAGAAGAACATGAGGTGCTATTTGCACTTCGACTTTTGGTGAAATATTCAATGCTGGATAGTCAGCCTAAAGAAGGCACCATCAGCATTCACAGATTGGTTCAAGAAGTGACCAGAATTGAGCATAAAAATGCTCAAATTGAGAAATCAACTTTGAAGAAAGTGCTCCAGCTTTTGCAGACAAATGAATTTGGTGTTTCATCAGTTGTAGACCATGTAATAGTCGCTTGGAATCGTGGACAAAAATTTGAGGAAATGGTCAAGGAATTCAGCAGCCTTCCCAGTGAAATTACGAAAGCATTATGCGACCTACAGCGTTACAAAGAAGCCAACAGTTTTGGAAAAAATGCATTATTGGCACTACAAAAGGCTCTCGTAGTTCCAGAACACGTAGATGCTTTCAGAGTGAGGTATCAGGTAGCAAAAGTGGATTATGAACTGGGGAAATACAAGCAGTCTGTGGAAGTCTTCCGAGATATACTTCAAAATGCAAAGGGCACATTTGGAGAGTCTCATCCAATCACAATAGAAGTGGAACACTATCTAGGTATGGCTCTAAACAAACAAGGAAGCTACAGAGAATCTTTCAAAGTTTCTGAAGGACTTTTGGACAAGACGAAAAAAGCTTTTGGCGAGGACGACGTAAGATCTGTCGACACCCTGCTGAATATGGCTACCAATTTAAACCAGTTGGGAGAGTACAAAGAAGCGCTCAAGTTGTATGAGGTGGCTCTATCAAACTACAAAAGAATTTTGGGAGACAGTCACCGAAAAGTATTTTTGGCGACACAGAACATGGCATTGTTGTATAGAGGAATTGGGCAGCTTGGGAAGGCCACTGATACCCTTAGGAAAGTTTACAGCACAGCTAAAATTGCGGGGCAGAATGACACCCTGACACTTCTCATAGGTCACAATTTGTCACTCTACCTTTATCTGCAGGGGAAGTATGAAGAAGCAATTGAAGTTGGGAACGATGTGCTGGAACGAAGGAAAGAAATTGTAGGAGCTGATCATCCAGAAACTTTAACAACATCCAATGTTCTTGGGAAATTGCTGCGATGTCAAGGGAAATACGAAGAAGCTTTGTTAATACACCAAAATGTTTATCAGAAGCTAGTCAAACATTACGGAAAGGACCATTCACATACTCTCAGTGCTAAACTGGATATTTCATACATTTGGTCAGCGATTGGAATGAAGGAAGAGGCTCTGCTAAGTTTACAAGAAGTTCTGGAATCCCAAATGACACATTTGGGACCTCATAATCATCAGACTTTGGCAACCCAACTGGAAATTGCGAAGGAGTTGGAAGCCCTGAAAAGATACAAGGAGGCGGTTGAGCTGCTGGTAGAAGTTGAAGAGAAAATCCGGATTGCTTTTGGGGAAGAACATCATCAGTTGCCAGGAATTAGGGAATTTATAGAGAAAACAAAATGTTATCTGTAACTTAGAATGAATGATTTAAGTGTATATTTTTAGATGCAAATCTTTAACTGCAAATAAAATGGCATTTGTTATTCAAATGTAAGGAATTCAATTCTAATGCAAGCGTGGCTGGTTGAACGTTAGACTTCTTTGTTGCTTTTCATGTTTGCTTGTGTTGTAAATTTCTCAGGAAAAGATGTAGGATGCAGTAGTGGTGCTGGTTTAGTACATTTTGTTTTCATGTGATGCTAGCAAGGTTTACAAAAGGATGAGGAACTATTTTGTTGCGAGAGCTGTCTCGTTAAGACTTGTGGCATAAATGTGACGGGAATATTTCTCACTTTGTATGCGGAAAAGGTAACGAGCAAAACGCTGGCTTCTGGATAGCATGTACGATAGTATTATGGTTTGCTTTGCTAGCTCTAAGTCGAGCATGGTCACTGGTGGTCTTTTAATGCTAAGCCCGTATGGTCTTTATTTGTTCGAGCAAGCATGTAGCTCAACTCACTCATGAAGCTTAAAAGTTACAAAGTTAAAAGAATGAACAAAAAAGCGACTCGGACGATGATGATAAAACCTTTGACAATCGAGAGATTCATATAAGTTCATGATGGTGAAACTTACATCCCGATCCTGTGTTGGAGATTCATTTAGGTCATTATAATGCATATAAATATGTACATTTACTTACATATGCCTAAAATGTTTGACAACGATAATATTTTAGTAATTACATAACTTTCCATAGCTTACTCGCTGATTTGAGTCCGATTAAAACACCGCCTATCAGTACAAGACTGGATGGTGTCTTTATTACCATTTTTCTAAGTAACTGGTGGCGTTTCACGCATATGTACGCATACAAGATCCAAATTCCAATGTCACACTGTGACTTGCAGTTTTACAAGGTTGCCAGTTGGCATTTCTTATCAATCCGCACCTGTAGGCTGGACTCGACAAATGAAATGAAACAAAGCTCAAGTGGTTTTGGTTATGCTTTCAATTAGACCATCATGCTTGAAGCATTTAAATATTTTTCAGTTTAGCGAAAGAGTTGCATGGGGCCACTGCCATTTATATGAGCTCTCCACTGCATTAGCAATCATTTGTAAATATGGGTCTATTGACAAAAATTATTCTCCTTTTAATTCCAATTGGAGTTGGCTACATCTACCTCAAAGTCACTAAAACTGATCCTATTCCACACGTTGAGGATGCTTACTGGGGACCTAAATCTGAGCAAGGGAAAAAGGAAGATACGACCATACGACCATTCAAAATTGACATTTCTGCAGCTGTCCTGGATGATTTAAAGACTAGACTAACCCGTGAATTGGATTCTGATAGACTGGTCACTCCATTAGAAGGCGTTGGTTTTGGATATGGATTTAACTCAATTTTTTTAAAGACTGTTGGCAACCACTGGCTCAACAAGTATGACTGGAGAACAAGAGAAAAGTTGCTGAATCAATATCCCCACTTTAAGACCAAGATTGGAGGTCTCGACATTCATTTCCAGCACGTGAAGCCAAAGCCCAAGAATGGTGTCGCACCGAGACCACTCATAGTCCTTCATGGCTATCCAGGGTCCATTATAGAATATCAGAAAATCATTCCACTCCTTTCCGAACCGAAAAATTCAAAGTATAATTACGAACTCATCATCCCATCTCTGCCTGGCTATGGATTCTCCAGTGGTGCAGCAAGACCAGGGATGGGAACTGTAGAAATGGCCAACATTTTCAAGCGTTTGATGGATCGCTTGGGTCACAAAAAGTTTTACGCGATTGGAGGAGACTGGGGAGCAGTTATAACCTCCGATTTGGCCACCATTTATCCTGATAGTGTGCTCGGAGCTCATTCCGCCAATTGTGTGTCATTGGGAGTTCAAGGTCATCTGAGGAATTTCCTGGCATTGACCTTCCGCTCTATTTTTGCTTCACCGGAAGAAGAAGAGCATAAGTGGTTATCATGGGGCGAAACATTCTCCTTCATCGTGAGGGAATCGGGTTACCTTCATATTCAGGCAACGAAACCTGACACTGTTGGCACCGCTTTGACGCATTCACCTCTTGGGCTGGCGGCTTACATCATGGAAAAGTTTTCCACCTGGACGAATCGTACCTGGATTGATAGGGATGATGGAGGGCTCCTGGAAAAGTTTGAGATGGATGAGCTCCTAGATAACGTGATGGTCTATTGGGTGACTGGGTCTATAACCACAGCCCAGCGGTTGTACAGTGAGGGTCTTATTCCCTGGTCGGGAATCAACGTGGACGAGTAATTTAAACTAATTAAATAACAATTTGGTAATTGTAGCCTTTAACAGGGGTTAAGTAAATTGTTTCGTTTTTTCAGTGTACCAACCAACGTTCCATTTGACTGCCACGCTTTGTCCGGGGATATCATTGTTGTGCCTAAATTCGCCATATCCCACAAATTTACAAACATCAAACGATACAAAGTCAACGCTGGAGGAGGTCATTTTGGGGCTTTTGAAATTCCTAGTGTTATCGCTGCTGATGCTGTGTCATTCTTCGATAGCTTGTGATTTTTCATTTAAACTTTAACTGAGAGTAGTACAATAAAATATATGATAAACGATAAACTGAGTTTCATTTGAAAAGTGATGGAATTCTCCTACAAATGCAAAAAAATGAGTGTACTTTGTTGCTTTTCGTTTACACGCAACTCAAGCTGAGTTACGGTTGTTTTAGTGCATGCTGCTAGCAAGCTTACAAAAGGATCGGGGAACTACTTGTTCTGTAAGCTGTCTCGTTAAGACTTGTGGCATAAATGTGACGGGAATATTTCTCACTTTGTATGCGGAAAAGGTAACGAGCAAAACGCTGGCTTATGGTAGCATGTTAAATAGACGATAGTCAGTAAGTTTAGCTTGGTGCTTGTTCGTTGCTGCTGGGTGGTTTTGATGCTTTGCTCGACCTTACTTAGAAAGAAAATACTATTACACGATACATGGCAAAGCGAAGGAGGAATGTTATAGCAATGCCACAGCTAGTTGAGAGTCGGCACATATATGAAAATGATGTGTAATGCAAACTACTGAGCCTGCGGATGAGTTTTCTAGTTTAAATTCTGCTTTTCACATAACAAATATAAAGTCAGTCGACAAAATACGATAAACTGTCAAGTGCAAATGCAATACAAAATAGAAGGAAAACTTTCTTTTCTTAGAATCATAATGAATTCATATAAAAATAATTTTATTTCATTTGTTCAAAGGAACAACATTACTCACAACAAAATTGTGACCTGAGTTTGGGGTTCTTCGAAAATTCACTTTTATCTTATACAATACGCACGATGTGGAAATCTTTTTCAGTCCTGTGTGCTGATTCGAGTACTTTCTAGAAATCAGAAAATGAAATGTGATTACTTTTTTTTGCATTAAGGTCGTATTTGATTGCAAATTTAATTGCATAATAGAACTCATACCTTCGTGTCGCATTGTCCGTACAAGGGTTTCAGAGAGTACGGGAAACCGTGGGGTTTGGAAAACAATTGGAAACACATTATGCGAAATAATTCGTTATTCTGGAGTCTTCAGTTTTCCTTGCATAACTTCCAAATGAAAGGTTCTTCCCTTCCTCGTCGTACAAACTTGGCTGACTCCTTCAATTAACTGACACTTTTTGTTAAAATGATGATAGCCCTTTTTATCCCGTTTCTGCTGTTGGGAGCAAAGATGACTTCCATCTGAACTAAAGTACAGCACCCCGCATACTGAACAAAAAGTTTTCTTCGCATCGTGAATTTTTCGAAGATGGTTCCAAAGGGACCCCTTAGAAATTAACTTCATACCACATATCCTACATGTCACCTTTTGCCGCAACTCTTTTGGTACATGAGTTAGCAAATGACGCCTCATTGCCACAGTCCCATGTTTCACAACTCTGCCACAAGTAGAACAAACATTCTCCCTACCACTACATATCTGCTTCACAATTGTAGGTGGTTCAGGGACAGTCTTTCTATCAGGATTCTTATCACACAAGTCCAAATGACGCTTCAGCACCAGATTTAGGCGGAATTTTTGTTTGCAATGAGGACACGAGTGTTTGGCCCCTTCGTGACATTCTTCTGGGTGGGAACAAGCCATGTGACGACTTAAATATAGGTTGTCTCGAAATCCACGTCCACAGTATGGGCAAAGATGGTCTTTGGTTTGCGGACCGTGCATAATTCTCAAGTGCTTGATCAACGAAAATCTCGATTTCATTGTTTTCCGACAAATATGACAAGTTTCCAAAATTTCCTCGTTATGAGCTAATTTCATATGATTAGAAAAATCAACGAATTTTATGAATTTCTCCTCACAAACGGAACATTTTTTGGAGGAGTGGTACCAGCTGTGAAAACGAAGTCGGGATTCGTCCACAAAAGTTTTATTGCATTCATTGCAACGGAGAGGATTATCTGGGGCGTCCACTGAAGCAATCTTGTTATTATCTAGATCCAGTTTGGCCTTTTCTTCATGTGACTTTAGGTGACGATTCAATCGATGAGTAGATACAAAAGATAATTCACATTTACTACATTTGTGAATCGGAAGACTATCTCCGTGTTTCCAATTGTAATGGTCTTGGTATCCTACAATTTTGGAAAATACTTTGTCGCATTCTAAGCAGTTGTAAACACCTTTAGTTTTCCGCGTGTGAGTAAGGACGTGCAAGGTCAAGTGGGCTGATGAAAGGAACCTCCATTTACACTTTGAACACAAGTGAAGCTCGTCTGCGGATGAGTGGTCTAATAAGTGTTCATTTAATTGTTGCAGCTTCTTAAAACTGGCTCGACAGGATGATTCATGGCAAACAAACGATTTGTTGGGATGCTTTATCTTTAAATGGAGTTGATGGCTGTCCTCCAAAGCAAATGATTCCCAGCAAAACACACATTGGAGCGGTTTATCCTCCTTCTTTGCTTCTATCTCGTTCAAATGAGTTCGTAGATGAGAAGTAGAGCTAAAAAGCTGGTCACAATGACAGCATAGTAAGGGAATATCTGAGGATTTTTCGTCGTCAATTTCTGGCATCCTACTCGTCTTCTTTCTTCTCCTACTCTTCGCGTTCTGCCCTTCATGTAAACTGTATGGTTAAGAAATTCACTAATTAATTATTACAAATTAACATGCATCAATATATATTTTATTTGCATTTACACTGACCCACTCTCCCCTTTCCAATCCGTTTTTATTTTTCTACAACGGCTTCTCTTTCCTGTGTCAGTTTTTGGAATACTGCTGCTTTCCTTGGGTTCGGTTATCCTACATAAGTAAAATGTATTTCAGTTAAAAAAATGATAAAACTTTTCGTTTTTAGAACAACCAACAATGTTTCACCTTTCCAAATCCAAATCATTATTCGACAAATTGTCCCATGTCTCATCTGGGAAGTCCATTCCACTGTCCTCCATGTCAGGTTCTAGTTTCAAATCATGATGAGTAAGGTCATTATTCACCTCGCACTCTGTTGGCATTGATAATCCATCATTTGATGGCGTTTCCGTCTCCACTTTTACAATCGCAACTCTTTCAAGAAATGGAGAAGGGGTCACGGTGGGAGCAACCGGGTTTATTAAAACAAGCGGTCCTGCATCTTTGAACTTTTGGAAACCTAGAAAACCCCAACAAGATGTAAATATTTATATATACGTACTAATTTACATATATTTCGTTAATGATAGATAAAAATTCATTTAATTTACATCTGGAAGCCACCAATTGTCTAAAGTCCACAACTTCCTCATTCTGATCCCCTACCACCGAGTTGATAAGTCGGGAGTGCGTTTCCTTTGTTCGATCATCACAGACATCCTTCGTATTATTATCCTTCTCGATAAGCGTTCCCAACTCTCCCAGCTTCGACCCCAGTCTCACCCTAATTGTACAAAGCTCATGATAAAGATCGCAAACTTGAGTGACAGTATTCAAACAACCATCACAAAACACTGACACTACTCCACCTCCAACAAATTTATCAGCAAACGGAGGGTTATCGCCGTCACCCCCAATTGAAATTTGCAAATATCGCTTCAAAACTTGGACGAATCTTGCGTAAATTTGCTCATAAATTTCTTGCCTTTCCCCTCGTGATTTTAAACTATTCAAACAAACACAACAAGTGTGGCAGTCCACTTTCCTCCGTCGATTTGCTGAATATAATGATGACATTTCAAATTTAATTAGCCAAAACGGTAACTTTCTTTCAAATTAAAAAAAAAACACTTTTTAAAAGAGAAACAGAAACGCAGCCGTCAGCCGCTTTTGTTTACGTCTTTTTCATCATCATCAGCAGATATGCACTCTGCAAGCATTGTGCATGACTGTAGATGTATATAGTTGATGCAATGCTGCTATGGAATGGAATCAAATGCACGCTTATGCTTGTGGGAATTTTTTTGTAAAATAAATGTTAAGATGTTTTTAACTGTTAATATCATCATTAAATATCTGGACATATCTATAATGCCAGCAGTACAGCTACGTGTTTTCTAAATATGCCCCAAAAACAAAACTTTATCCATCTCTCATCTCGGTCTTGTTGTTGGAACGATACTCGATACATATCCATTTCTGTTCTGAAGTATGGAGTGATAGCTTTTAAGCTAAAAACTGAACGGATATTCTGTAGTATCTCATGAATTTTCTAAGCAAGACCTTCTATAGCTGGAAATTCATCATGCGTGGGCCTACTGGAGTAGGCAGATAGGAGTTAATTAAGGGCAAACCACATTCAAAAGAACCCACTTTAATGAGTATCAGGAAATCGAGAGGAGTTAAGGAACTGAGTACTTCTATTGTGGTTTTTATTTGAAATCTAGTATCAAAGACTTAGCTTACAAACCCTTTTCCAGAACTTATTTTAACGAAGCAAGTGCTCCAATACTTTATTCCGAAATGAAGTACCTGATTTTGTACATTTACATTAATTTACATGTATAATGCTATCTTTAGGGTTCGGGTTATAATTCAAAGTGGCACTAATTCCTCTTATATAGCTTTTAATTATTTGGAGCTGAATTGTGTAGCTTCTGAATTCAATACGCACGTGAAAATTTGTGGGACGAGTCTGTCAACAAAGTTTATTTTTAAAAGACAAAGCAAACCTCAAGTGAGTAAAGGCAAGTGAAAGGGGGATCTTCCATTGCAGCTTTTCGGTAATGAAAAGAAAACTCCGAACTATGTGAGTAGTTCCCTAAACAATATTCCAAATCCGATGAGTGCTTGAGCTCATGAATGGTTCCTAAAGCGAGAAGAGTAGTTTGCTCTACTCTTTAACTCGTTCCTAAGCTGATTACCGGGTAAGTACTCACTTCAAATTCAAACTACAATGAGCGTTATTATCACGAGATAGTGTGAGCAGGGCATAAATATTGTAGTCCTGATCCTGCTGAATCCAAATGTAAAAATTGACTATGTGGTCCTTGAGTAAGAATAGTCAATAGATAGAGGAGTACTTATAATCCCGATTCCACGGAAATTTCCAAATCCCTTCTCAATCCTTTTGTATATTGGAGTAAGCAGACACTTCAGATACAGCAAAATAAAATTCGTACTTGAATTGTTGATTGTAAAGCGTCTGGGCCTAGGATGTCAGACCAAAGCGAAGCCAACGAGTAAATCAACTAGACCGATGACTTTGTTCGTTGTAATCCAGCTTTCCAAAGAGAGGCAGCTCTTCTGGAAATATAATTCCACCCAAAGTCTAGTCGAAGCAAAAGGGTTAACAAGTAATGTTTCAATTTGTATATGAGAGACTTGGAGTACCAGAATACGTTTACTAAATTGTATTTCCGTCAGGTACATTAGAAGTAAAAGTCACTTGTACATCGAGCTATAGTTAATATAGTCCAATGAAAGAATATAGTATATGCGCTATGATATGAATGGACAACGTATATTTGTAAATCGTAAGTAGTTAGCAGTCTTTGGGTTATATATAACGTACACGTACCAATTTTCCTTATGGGTTTATCTCGAATGGAAGATCGTGTAAGTAATGAAAGTGTGAAATTTGTAACGCGTTAGTCGCAGACACGCGTGCTATTACCAATGAAACATGTGCACTACCTTTTATATTCCTTTATCTGATAATGTACGGGCATACTGGACATCTGGAGCTCTAAGGACATCACTTCCAATAATATTGTGCATCATTTTGCTGGGATGGTAAACTTAGTGGCAGGTGGCACAGGGCAAAATCCTTCTTTCCTGGACATTCCATTCTTGAACCCCAGACACTAGTATGCTACGTTTAGTTTTGGTTTGATGTTCTCTTGTTAATTTCGGTTCAGTCACCCCATTTTCCACTTGTGTGACCGATTACAATCACTTTGGACCCGAAAATTAATACTAACGCTGTTGGAAAGGAAAACCAATCAATTGCGTGTTAGGAAGCGGATGTTTGGTTGGCTTGCTCGTTTCTTTATTTCACAACATAAGGTCCATTTATATTTCTGATCATCTTGCAGCTGCTTCGATCATTTATGGGATTACAAAAAAATCAATTTCTTATTATTTATAAATTTATATTAATAATGTATTTCATTTGATGTAAAGGATGGCACTGTTCCTGTTAAGTTGAGCAACACGTTAAAATCCATTGGAATTTATTAGGCTATATGATATTATGATAGTTTATGGTAATCTTTTTGGTATGACTTCTTTGCTCAGTGCAGAACCTAAATGTGTATCAGCAATCCTTTTTCACACTTTTATGTAGCTGAAAAAAATGCTAATCCAAGAAAATGTATTATGCACTTTTAATTCCCAAAAAATATTTTCAAATCTAGTACAAAACCGTGTTAAAAATTAATGAATTTATACCATGAACTTTCGCACATAAGATATCTCGCGAATCTAAACCATTCACGAGTTTCCCAATATGCTCTAGCTCCTTCGCCACTACTACCTTTTACTCACATTTCAATGCAACCCTGATAGTGTGTTTGTGCTCTTGTCTTGAGCTTCTTTGATGCACACCACCATTCTGCTTTGTTCATTCAGCTTGAGTTGGGTTGGAAGTTGGAGGTGGCCTTGCGAGGCTTCTGTCTGTAGCTTGCCTGTTAGCTGCAGGAGGCAGCTTGTTAGTAAATGTGGGTTGAACTAAACATCAATGTGACGGGACTATTCCTCACTTTTAATGCGGAGAATGTACAACGCAAAAAGTTTCCTCGAAGCTTAGCTTTGAGTGGAGTACATGTCTTGTGCAGTGAAACTGTGTTAACTTGAGCTCCAGTATGGTGTTAGCGTTAGCTTCAGTTTCAGAGTTAGGCTTGCCTCTAGTTAATGCACTACTGACTGTTTTTTTTAGTATAACTTAGCGTATTTGATCGCTTTCAGAGACCGTGAGCGAGGATGATGATGGTGGGAGATGTGTACTTACCAAGCAAGCCAATACTATTTGAGTTTTGTTGCAAGTTGCAGTCAGCATTAGCGAGCATTACATTGCATACTTGACTGTTGTAAGTGCAAATATTTATAACAATTTTGTACATTGGAAAACTTATGTTCTTAAAATATTCAACGAAATGGAAACTAGTCGAATGAATATTTTATTCAAATTTAAAATATAACATTATATATTATCATGGCTCTCTGCAGTTTCGGATGGAACGTAACTTTAAAAGTTAAAATTTATAATACAAAGTCCAGTCTCGGCTTAGCATACAGTCTTGCTAAATATTCTACACGTGGTCTTTTGAACAAACTGAAAAGTACACAAAACAAAAAGTAATTAGCTAGTTAAATAAAATTTAGAGTGTATATCAATAAAATCAAGTACTTCTAACCACTTCTCAGCGAGAGAGCTCGTCCAAAAGCGCTACGAAATCTGATGGACATGGCGTTGTAGAGGATGGGATTGATCGCACTATAAAATATTAACAAAACCCAGAAAAATCACATTTTTTTGTATTCAGATGATCATTTAAATCCAGCACAAAATAGTCCATTATTACCTGTTGAGATAAATGCAAGTCTTTGCAGCCATCAAATACCACAAGTTCATGTATTTCTCTTGCGCCACCGAATTATACACCAGTAAGCCTCTGTATGGTAGCCAAAGTACTGCAAAAAGGGCTGACACAAAACCCAGCATTTTCACAACTTGAGATCTGCTTGAAGTTCTAAAATTAGGTTGAAGTTCGACACAGCGCCTATTTCCAATAATGATAATGGGAGGAGATCCATTGAACGGTTGGTTAATCAGCCTGTGGGCAATTTGAGAATAGAGGAAAATGCAGAGAAACAACGGGATCAGGTAGAATACAACCAGGTCAGCGAAATAATATCCTAAATACTCCTCCCGGGACAGTTTGTGGTCACACATTTTCAGCGGTGGGAAGCCACGATAGTAGATGGGAAAAGTGGCAGCGAGATATAGCCACGGGGATGAGTAAATGGCAGCAAAGGACCAAACGCACAGGACGATTTTGAGAGCTCGACGAACTGTGCACACGGTTTGGGCGAGGAATGGCTTGCAAATTGCAATGTATCTGTAAAATTATATAAAATCCTCGACTTAATTTTTGGAACAAAATGATAAAAAGACGATTTTTAAAATACTCACCTTTCTACGGTGAAAGCAGCAACACTCAGAGAACTCGCATTGATTCCCAAATTCTGTGCAAAAATGGAAAAGGAGCATCCCGCATCACCCCAAATCCACTCACTCCCCACAAGGTAGTAGCTCACAATTTCTTGGGGAACTGCTGCCACCAACACAATGCAATCAGCCACTGCTAAGCTCACCAGGTAGCAATTAGTGGGACACCACATTGACCTTGATCTTGCGACCACAAACACGACCAGTAAATTGCCCAAAACGCCCACAAGAAAAATGAGTCCCTGGATAGTAGTCCCAATAAGTCTGTAAGACTCTGAAAAGTAGATTGGATCCTCATATAAAACAGTTTCTAAAGGCTCTAAAGAGCAATTGCGAAACGTGTAGTTTTCCATTGTCACTGATAACTCCCACTGGCTTGAGCTATTAGATAAATTTGCGTTGGCATCACTTGCCATAATAGAGTTGCAATTTGCCCCAAACACTCAACACGCACTTAGGCTGTCCTTTTAACCCCACATGATGTTGAGAAAGAAGATGATGATGATGCACAGTACACTTCTCCGTCTGACATCTGGATCAAGTCTGAAGCTCTCCAAGTGAGTGAAAAGGAGAAAAGTTCATTCTCCTCAATACCAGCTCCCACCAACTCGAAGCTGCCAATGCTTGCTTGCTTTCTCCTTTCGTCCTTCATAATAACAATGAACACAAAAAATCTCGGCTTTGGATGTGGACCTGTTGCCAAAAACATGTTTTTTAAAGAAAGCAAGATGAATAGAATCTTCTTTTAGGTTGAAATTCTGCAAACATACGATAACAAGAGTGAAAAAACCCAGACGTGTAGGAAGTAGGAAGGAAGACACTCACTTTTCTTATAAAATCCACTTGCTGTAAATAGCTGCTTTATAAATTATTCAAAATCGTGGAATATTTCCATTTTTACATAAATAAAAAAAATTTATATCCTTTTCCTCAATTTTATTTTAGCAGTAAATCCTCTGGAATCTTTTGTAAATATTTTATTGCTAGTTGTACACAAGCGTTGATTATGCAAAGGCATAACTTTCTTTCTATATTAGCCAGGCTTGTTTAAATATTTTTGAAAAAGGATTTAATACGTAAAAGCTTAAATTCGCTGCGTTATTTGTGCTCGATGAAAAGAATCAATAAAGAAGTAGGATTTCTTAATTTCCTCTCAGCCTTCAACTGTCAAATCCTCGGAGATGATTGTGCCAGTCATTCAAATGAGATATAGGAAGGAACGTCGGCCATCTCTTTGGATTTATATCATTTCAGAAGAGTTATTTATGTTTGCTTGGCAGTTGGAATTCGCAATAACTCCCTTTTAAACATAAACTTCAAAAATTGTTTTCGACTGAAATCTTTTCGCCTCCTTTACTCCGTAATCGCTCAAATGACATAATAAAGAAACTGTAATTACCCATTTTTAATCAAATATTTCTGCTTTCTCCTGGATAAAATCCAGCTAAAAATGCTTCCAAGGCTATTCAGAAAAGGAGATGATAGTTGAGCAGACAAGTTGTTTGGAATTCCATAGTTAGCATTACAATATGATGATGGTAGGAGAAAAGAACCGGAGATGATCCACACGAGCGTTAACAAATATCTCGTTTACAAGGAACATATCAACCTGACAGTTTGCTGATCTGATATGGCTGATTGCTTTCGTGGAATCCATTCAGTTCAGACTAAGAAACTTCATTGATATGATATCAATTAATATATACGATGATTATACAATACCTAGAAAAACTCTGGTTGTATTCCGATATGGAGAATACAAACTTTTCACTTTCCAGGATTACCTTGTTTATTGCTTCTGTATTCAATTTTCCTCTGTTTGGAAAAAAAGTTTTTACTAAACTTCTACTCAACCTTTCAGCTCATTATTGTCATCCCATTGGTTTCTCAGGTTCTCAGAACTTCACTAATACTTTCGCAGACAATAACGTATCTTCTTTGATTGCTTTACGAAACAAAACTCGTTTTTGCTTTTAAACAAGGTTTTTACAACCCGACAAGATCTTTGGTTGAGACCCCTACCAGATTCTGTTAAAGGAAAGCTTACCTTTTGCAATATTACAGGCAAAACTTTTACAGAACAGGTTTGACAAAGAAACTCAAAAGGTTTGAGTAGAAAAGAAAACCTGCTGGAGACAATATAATTTTTGGAGCAGCTGGAGTGTGTAACAACACATGTCATCTTTGCTATTGTTTTAATATCGATCAGAAACTGCGAACAAAAACCAGATGGAGAAATGTAGTTTCCCTTGCATTGTGTCAAAATCAACGTGCAGACATTCCTATTTTAGTCGAAAAGCCCAAGACGTGACGAGAGACCAGAAATGAGGTTCAGACTTGAAGAATCGTGGCCAGGGAATTATACTCCCTTCCCACCACACTTCAGTTGGAATCTGCCAACGAGTAATCAAATGGAGAAAGCAAGTCATCATTCCTTTTAATGGAAGATTTTATGTTCGTCAGCAAATTACTTGAACAGGCATCAATTTTATTTTCTCTTCACCTGCTGTGCTTTTGTGCGGAAGAAGGCGTAAAATTAACAACTGTAAATATCTAGAAATGGTTGAAAAACAGCTATCAAGTGGGTGAGAGAAGAACAATAGTGCAAGGTCAGATACCCCCAATATCATGTTAAAATCTGGAAAATTCCTGTGGACCACACCGCAGCAGTAAATGTCAGTTCTGTGCGTTTCTGTTGTCGAGTCCCAATATTTTCTCTGATGTTCTTTCACTAAAATTTCCTCTTTTCAATATTTCCAGGATTAATAACTTCAAACGGACATAATAAAATAAGTTCGTATAATATATGTCATGCCAGAAGTGAATGAGACTGTAAACTGTAAACAACTTCAGACAAACAACATAATA
The DNA here is from genome assembly GCA_001718145.1 of Orchesella cincta. Classification (NCBI taxonomy): domain Eukaryota; kingdom Metazoa; phylum Arthropoda; class Collembola; order Entomobryomorpha; family Orchesellidae; genus Orchesella; species Orchesella cincta. The sequence continues at coordinate 42,384 of LJIJ01000897.1, forward strand.
TAATATGTATCCCTTTTACTTTTCTTGTAAACAAAGAATATTTTATTTGCTTTCACATACACTCGTGTCGTTTTGAAGTTGAATATTTGTATTGCTTTTGTAGAATATCTAAACATGCTTATTACGTCAAAGGAAATTACACACGGGATCAAATACATAATATTATGATGTTTTCTTGTGTACGTTGTTAGAACAAAAAATAAACGGATATGTATGAGTTTTTTTGCATGTATGATCATAACCCGTTCCAATTTCCTTGACCTTTGATTTGATTTCTGGTTTCGTTTGAAAATTAATAGGCCCAAATAAATTGATATATGTGTCTGTTTTTCTGTTTCTGATGGTTGGTGGAGTTGTAAAATGACAGCTTTTTCAAACATCAACTATATGCTACATTAATGGAATGGAACATGAAGCAACGCTTTACTTTTAACACTTAATCTGTCGCTATAAGCTAGGAGAGCGGTTGGTTAAGCGGTTACAGGTCTTATAAACTCGAAGAACAATTTTATGCTGTGCTAAGTCGGGTATCATTGTATCAGAGTAAAACGATCCTACTCATTACTCAATTTGTGAGGTCCGCCATGGTTTAACTCCTTGAACTTTTGCTGAATTTTTTTATAAAAACTGTTCCAGTTTCAGTATTACGAAACTCGGAAGAAAAAATATTTTTCTATTGCATAATTTAGGACATATACTCATTATTCTTTTTTGTCCAAACAAGCTCATAACCCACAAAATGTTTGCTCAGAGTGTTTTATAAAGAGTTTAATTTACTTCCTTTGGCTTAAAAATTTCCACATACTTTCTCCCTCCGGGATTTATTCTTCGATCCACTAACTTCTTTGACTTACATAAAAAGTTGATGAAGCTGTTCGGGTTTTCTTGCTTAGTGCATTCTCATAAGTTGGAAGTTACGTAATACAGAACACTGTAATATGAATCGACTCAAATACAATATGCGCTTCATATATTACAAAAGTACTTCGTAGAAAGAAGGTTTATAAATCTTTAAAAATTAAGTGAAGCCCTTTTATGCAATACTTTTTTAAGCATGGAAAAGTATAGAATGTGGAAATTTATCATTCGTTAAATAAATATTCATATGTCACGGTGTCACGTTTTTATGTATGAAATGCTTGTTAAATTTTTAAACTACTTATGCACAACCAAATAGACGTATTTATATTGCTGCCTGTCTTTGAAAATACACACGTTTGTACATAGAAGTGTGCAGAAGGTTTGGTAACGAAATTCACAAATTTGACAAGAACCCTTTGAATCCTGGCCCTAAATGTGGGTTGTGGCTGCGGTTACTTTTATTGCAAAAAGCTACAGCACGTGCATTTCGCTTTATTGCGTTTCCAACCTTGGAGCATAATTTGAAAAGAAGACAAAACCGCATTCGGATTTCGTGTGACTTTCGTAGATTATGCAATCCAGGGCTTTTTCCATTTTAAATCGTCACAAACAGGAATACATCCTTAGTTTGCCGGTAGGCAAATGAATAACATATTTTGTGGCGAAGCAGAATTCATTGTAAGGGATTATCAGGCTAATTAAAATGGAGTAATTTCCTGCTAAAATAAATTGAACAAGCTCTAACATCTTGCTGCTAGAAGATGGGGAGACTTCCTGGAAACTAAAACGAGACAGATATTTAATTGGATCGTTAGATTTATGTAGGCATGATACAAGCCTGGGTTTTAATCTTCCCAGTTTCTATAACCTATAGATTTTCAGCCCTGCATTTTGGGTTGATGTTGATACGCAAAACTTTTCGTGAAGTGAAAGTTGTCTGTTCCCGATTGAAAACTTCATCCCACTTTGAGTGATCTCCCTTCAGCGGATATTCTGAAATGTTTTTTCACGCTGACTTGCCTAGATTATTAGACATAAGCAGAATTTGGTATGGGATGTTACTCTGTTTTCAAGTTTTTAAAACAAGCTATGCTCGTTCCCTCATTTAGTTCTGAGAAGGAGCAGAAATTACAACTTAATTTTACTCATAGGCAATTTCATTTTGAGATCCAATTTTACTTCATGAGTTGGCTAAGAATCGATTCCCGAGTTGAACACGAGGGAGATATGACAAGCTATCACAAGCCCAGTTTTGTCAGCAGATATAATATGCCAGTTGAAAGAAAGACATCACTTCGACAGGCTGTGACATATTATTTCTCCTCACACACCCATTTCCCGGTATAGATGATCCAGGAACTATGAATAACTCAATCATTTTCTCTAGTTTCCGATGTAATAGGATTTTCCAAGTTCTATCTTTTGCAAAGCTAAATGAAATTGAGACGTGGATTGGAAATTTCAGTTTTGTCTGATTCTAACAGAAACTCAATCACTCTCCAGAAAGTACAGGTAGCTTCAAATTAGAAACTGAATTTGTGACGGGGTGTAGACGGATACACTTCCAAATGCAATTACTTTTATGTCATGATAGACTAGAGGAAAATATTTTTAGGATTCAGACTTAATGTTCTTCACTACGACTCTGGTGTACCAGTTTCTTTTAACTTTTTCCTCATTTTTGTGAAATAAAAAATAGTATTATATGTTTTTTGGAAATGAGCAATCAGACGTCTTCGTTTCTCAGAATAGTCGTTTTATTCTCGGTTTTAGCTTTTTAAATGTATGAAACACGAAAAAACGTTTAAAGGAGCCTATTTTACAATTCAGATCAACCGGCAATGCGATAAAACAAAAGGTATGGAAAATCAAAGAATAAAAATGCTTTCATCTAAATGTTCTAACTGAATGGAATGGCCTACATTAACGCAACTGGAGCATAAAATTATGCCATTTTTTTGCTGCATATTGAACAAACCTGTTTGAAGGGGGAAAAGGTGATTTTATTGTGTCAAAAATGTATCTTCATAATATCACCCTTGAAGAAAAGACGTGATGACAGCCCGAAGCGACGACTTGAAGATGAAAGCTCATAATAATATCTCAAGATTCAAGTGGGTTACCTTGGGCCACCTCTTGCTCGTGTTACCACTTGAGAATCGGTCTAACAGGAGTAGACAGTAATCAAATGAACAACGTAGAGTATAAAGCAAACAACCCACAAGAAAGTTTCATCATGCCCTTTAAAACTTTTCATTTCGCTTCTGGATTACAGTACTCAACTCAAGAAATTGTAAAATGAACAAAAGAAGTTTAAATGGATACGCGAGTCCAAAAATAAAATGCAAGGCCACATCACATTAAAGTAAGTGCTCCAGTGGGTAACCTCACGCTTGGATCTTGGATCGATACGTGTTTGCCTATTGCTCAACCGCTGAGAACTTTTGAACTTTCTCCAATTTTTATTCAAAACTCAACAGTTTCAATATTCAAAAGACGGGCAAAGCATTTTCCGTTGTTTGTCTGGCAATCTATTTTTCAATTATTTGGGTGCTGTAACTGTTCTTTGGGTAATTTTCAAACAATATACAACATTATTTTTTCTTCAAAAGGATGTCAAAATGATTGTATTTGTAAAGAAACTTTCCTCGTATATAGAAAGACTTTCACTCGGAGCGTTTCAAGTGCAATATTAAATATTGACAACACGCGACTTCTTCAATAGTCGAGGTTGACCAACAACATGCTATACACAATTCCAGAGTCACATTTACAACATAAATAAAATATGTTGTTGAACCGAATTCAATAAATAAAAGTATTGGATAAGTCTGTTATATTTTTTCATAAAATTGCGAAGGAATTTCGTTTATTGTTGAAAAGGAATGATAACGCATAGTATAGCACACCTCAATCATATTCTATACTGCTGGTGGGCTGTTTTTTTGTTGAAAAAATGCAGTTATCTCAATATGGCAGCACGTCTACAGTTTTTACTTGTACGTGGATTCGTTCCAATTGTTGATTTTGCTTCAAGGCAAAATACCTGGAGTATGAAAACTTTCATAAGCAGTTTCCTAAAGCAAATAAAAATTTGACGGTGAAAGCAGTGTCAACAAGCCGGATGCTGTACATTTAGCAATAATTGGGTAAGCGTATATAAATCCGACAACATGCTTTCGTATCTTGCTTTTATTATCGGGTTTATTATCATTTTATAATTCCACGTTTGCTCTCAGATCCTGAGGCTGTGGCTGCATGCAATTTATAATCAATTCGAACCCTAGAGCTAAAACCATTTAATAAAATTAGTCACTATACCACTTCAACTAATTCAGGATTGGATTTATTCTAGCGTGTTGTACCATCTATTTCAAGCTTAAAAAGCGTGTTAAATAAATAGGTCATAGCATTTTTACGGATGACTTACCAGCAGTCATTTTCAAGTTGAAGCTGTTGACAATTTCAAGAGATGGACGAATGACTTTGGTACAAACTCTTGTATAAGATCTCGCTGTTTATTCAGGAAATCAAAGCTAAACAGATTAGTCAGCAGCAGCAGAGCGTGTCGATTCAGTGAGAAGGAAGTGCTTCACAGAATTGGAGATCTCATAAGTGCCAAGTATTATTTGACCATGAACGGTTTTGACTTGAAAATTTGAACTTAAAAGCTCTTTGCAGTTTGGTACAGTTGGTAGAATGAAATATCGTGTTTTCGCACTTTGCATCCCACAATCCCATTTTCGGGGTTCAACTTTTTTGAATGCATTTCTCCCAAACATTCCAGCTACAATGTATTTTATTTGGCTTTTGATAAACGGCAATATGCTCAATACGCCACAGATCTGTAATGTGTAGAAATTGACAATGCAAATATTTCTTCTTAAAAAGAATCACTCATAACTCAACACCCATAGAAAAAGGTTAAATGCTTGCATATCATCCATGGTTATTGCTAAAAATATCGGGAACACAAGCAGGGGTTATTGTCAAGATAGGTTTCTCTAGAATTGAAAACTCGAAACTTTTGGGACTGAGAACATCGTTGAATTGGAAAATTGGGATACATCCGGAAAGTGGACTCGACTCTGTTATTTTTTTTTGCATCGACCAATCAGTCAGTGTCTGCCAAGTGCATTAAACAAACTGAGCATCGCTTTCTTCAACAAAAAGAAGTTTTCCCCAGCTATCCATCAAAACAATTTGACCTGCTGGTCCTTCAAAAGTTAATGCACCTTAAAATCGACCATCCCAGATCCAGAGAAAGGAAAACTGGGGCATGGACATACACTCAAGCCCGCAAAAGAGTGGAATTGTATGGACCCTTTTGTTACTCTTGAGCTTTCTCCTGGAAAAAGATAGTGTTCAAGAAAGCGAGTTTCAATTACAACATCAAAAAGGAACAAAATGGAATGGATCTTTTATGCTTTTAATATACAAGATTTTAGTGCTTGTAATTCTACTATTCTTATCCTTTTTGGGGAGTCATGCGAAAGGTTCTTTCTCGTTTTTCTTAAGGTTTAAAAATTGCTTCAAAATGAAAAGTTTTTCCTTTACTTTGTTAAAATTCCCAGTCGGAAGCATGCAATTATACGTAAATATATTTTAGAAGCTTTCATTCATTCCATTCTACCGGAAAAGAAGGTATGAATCAACTGAGCTCATTTCAATGTTATTATGTTGCTCAAAAATACAACTACACTTCAAACAATGTGACTTGTTAGAAGGCTGCAGAATTTGGTTATTACGTAAATCTTTATTTACACATTTCAAAAGACCATTTATGTACGTACATAACTTATTTAATACAGTATGTAAATGGATTCTGGAATTACGTATACAATTTCCGGAAAAAATTAATAAACTACGCATAATGTGTATCGTGTATGTAAACAAGTCATACTTGTTACAAAAATTGCATTACAAAGTGCTTTTTAATTATAACAGCATTTCAAGATAAAATTATGCGAAATTTTCAATTTGAACTTAGCCTCTATGTCTTTACATATCCGACGTGAGTAGGTTGCTTTCGCTCAATTGTATTCAACACGCTTCGGATACAGATGGAATCATACACATTTTTTGAGACGTTTCTGGCTGGTTGTGTAATTTTCTTTGAAACAGAATGATTTTTTGGGATAGATGAATAAATGCAAATTGATTTGGTATACTTGGAATGTTTACGGTTAGCTACGTAGACTTATACAAAAATGTAAAGATCAATAAGTTTTACGCAGAAACAATAAGAACTCAAGCTTACCGAAGGTATTTTGCTTCCGAAGAGTCATCCAATAACGGTGATACAAGACAACAAAGAAATCAGTGAATGTCAATACAATAACGCATAATTCAATGTTGGATGAGTTCTGTCGGTAAACTCATGTTCCTGTGTTCAAGATTCTGATGAAATAAACAAACAATAAAAGCAAAAGATAGGATGGTTTATCAAATCAATGTTCTATTATACTTTCATTTTTTTCTGTGATTGGACACGTTTTCATATTTCTCGTTTCCTGCACTTATATGTTTAACATGTATACTGTTTGACGTCCAATATGTCGAGAACAGATTACCCAGCGACACAACTCACTTTCAACATGAGCTTACGCTTTGAGTCTGCTGAAATATGTTTTTGTGTACTTCTTTTTAGTCGTCCTATTTTGCTTTTTCCACAGAGATAAAGAATATTATATTATATTCGTTGGAGCAAAAACATGAAATGAAGGAAATCGCTTCTCAGGAGTAAATTAGCGTGACGGGTTTGCTTGAAAGCGTCAAAAGTTTGTTAAATTATGTTTTTATTATATTTTGTTGTATTATGCTAAATATTTACAGATTATGTAAGTAAAATTTTGTGCAACGTTTGCATAAGGCCTGAAAATGCATAATTCATTTACCAGAAAAATGAAATGAAATTAACTTAACTGAGCTGCAACATACGTCCCGTCATAATAATATTATAACTAGTATACTTATTTATTACATAAACAGCATAAACCTTGACAATTATTTCTTAACAATAACAGCACATCATAATATACCATATAGTTCACGTTTTAGTTAGCGGATTTGTACTGTAGAGGTTTGTTTTTAATTATTTAACATAATTTTACCAATGACTAGACGAAGAACTCAATTACATAGCAAATTTTTCATCACATAAGAAAAATCATATATGTGATTCTCCTGCAAAAAACACATCAATTATTATATGTAGCAATCACAGTTAATATAGTCTAAACAACGTACACATTGGCATTTCCTTGCTTTTCTCTAGAAGCAGAATAGGAAGCAACTCCTTCCTGACTTGTCATACTGCTTTTGAACTTAACTACAACCATAACCGCATATACTTTATAAATTGTAAAGACCAAGACGAGTACAGCATCGCCATAACTCGAACCATGGATGCTTACAAGAATGCCGAGGACGAAAACCCACATGGTGATTGCTGCAACAATAATCCATGGCCATAGTCTGCTTTCATTGTTCTGTAAAGATTGCAATTATTAAAAACTCGTTTTTTGATGAATCAGCAAACGTAAACGGATATTTAACTGACCCGGTTTGCTGCTTTGTATAATGAAAAGGCTGCCACAAGTTGAGCAACAAATATGAGTCCAACAATGACAAAGGCAAATACAATAGTGAACACTGCAATCGAACAAACAGTGAGCATGATCTATCTACTCTGGATTCTGGACGTATGCAAAATATGCATCTGCGATTTCTTACCATGTTCTTTGGGTATTACTAGCGTTGCATCGTCAGAGACCAAGCTTCTGAGCAGTTCCACGAAATTGATCACAACACCAGCGACCATAAGGCTGCTCCACACCTTTTGGACAAAACAAAAATAATTCCTTAACATTAATATTGATAGTTATAACTTTCTTTTCTTTCGTCACTAGTTAAACTTATTTAATTTATATCATCAAACAAGTACTTCACCAAAAATTGCTGAAACTCACAAAATCAATAATAGCAATTATTTTGACTTCCTTCTGCAATGACATCCATGGCCACACGTTGAGTGGCATTGCTATATAAATTCTGATTTTGGAACTGCGTGGATGCTTTAAACTATTTACAAGTTTGAACTAAATTTAACTATTTTGCTTTGCTTGCACCATTAAAAAAGTTACTTTTGTAAGTCTTTCTGTCTACCTGACGAGGTGGTTTTTATGGGATTGGAAGACTTTTTGTATTTATATCTTTCAAAGAGGGGAGTATTTAGCTTGTTGAAGTCAAGGACACAAGAGCATGTAAAGAAATGGATGAGAGCCATCCTCATAAATGTCATATATTTTTAGGTATATGTTCATAATAGATACTTCAGTTTGAGAGATCCACATCCACCACACAAGTGGATAATGTGCAAGATTTTCAAACCACCAAAGCCGTCAAAAAATCAGAAAGCAGCGGTCGGACATTGGAATGAAAAAAAAGAAGGCTTAATATAGTGCATCAATACCAATAAATCCTTTGTATTCCATTTCCGTTCAAAGACTGGACACAATCCATATCTCTCCTACATTTCTTGTCAAGGGTTTCATATATACTTCATCCATACACAATAAACATCAGATCAGTTACTTTGGCTTTGATAAACACTACACAGACAAAAAGTAATAGCAACAGATTAAACAGAAATCCAATTTCATGTGTTGAGCTGGGCTCTGCTATAAATGAACCTTTTTTATGTGCTCGCAGCAAACCATAGCTCTAGACATAAAGGTAGTAAGAAGTGTCACTTTCATGAGAAGCAACTGTTCTTCTCCACCCATGCAAGGAATATGTGCCAAGTGAAAGCTTCTCCTGGTCTTACTATATTCTTCGCTTGAGCAGACCATGATGATTATGAGAATGAAACAACTTCCAGATTGGACGAGCAGCAAGTTCTATTCATTTGCAGCAGCAACGTGATGATCAGAACCTTCTTCATTCTTGTTCTGTGGAAAGCTGAAAGTGCAAGTAACCTCGTATAAATGATTCATGTCAAGTGCAGAAGCTGATGATGCTCCACATTAAAATCAAGTCGTGTCGTGTGCGGCTGTCGACCGTAACATAAAGTTAACTTTGCCTTTCTTTTCCTGATCTAGAAATCTTGGAAAGAAAGAGTAAAAGAAAACTAAAAGGGACACTGTTGGTGGTCGATGTAATTAGCGAAGGGCAAGCTCCGCAGGTAGAAGTTTGTTCGCGAGAGAAGATACATTCATGTCAATATTATGAGTAATCAAAATTATCAGAGTGGAACTCATGAAAGTGCATTCCCAAAAAAAGTTCCGTTTTCCATTACGAATAATATATAAAAAGGGGGAAAACCTTCCAATAGAAGCCAAGAATAATTGGTAATATGATTCCACCGGTATGTTACTCAAGATGCCCCTAAACATGTCACCTTTTGTTGGCTGATGTGATAACAACACAATAAATAATCTTTTCCGACCTGTGTTGTGTATCTGGTATGACGTAAGTAGAGATGTAACAGCAAAATGGAACTTTACGATTCAATCTATTTTGCTTTTTGTTCAGCCCACGCATTACTCAACTTATAAAACTCTCTGATTTCAGTTCGTGCCAAATATAAAATCCCTTCCGGACAAGAAAAAACCATAAAAACTTGAAAGTAATGCCGACATCGTCCTATGAAATTAAATTTTCAGGGGTATTTAAAGTAAAAGTGAATGCTCATTTCCTGTTTTCATAAAACCCGATTCCCTCTTAAATAGTTGCTTCATAAGTGCCTCTTGGCCACTAAATAGTACGCAGGCATTTTTCTGCGTATTACTTCACAAATGCGTAGCTTGGAAAATTATTTGTCTTTTCTAATTGAAGAGAAGAATAATGAAGCGAACTCAATTGAGCAACTTCTTCTTGGCAATCTGTAACGTGGCTCGATGAACAAAAAATGCAACAATGAACACTGACTTCAATTTTCAATACCAATATTAGTTTTATTGCAGTTTGTTGATGCAATCACGTGTAAAGAAATTATTATTGATACCCTTGTTCCATGCTCAAGGTTTTGTACACAGTTGCAAAGGCAAGATGGAGTTTAGTCGCTATCTATCTAGTAGCACGTGTTTTGTCATTTTTGGTTTTTCTCCGGATAAAGTTCAATTGTGCCAAACAAATTTTTCCATTCTTCCAGTTTCCTTACTTCCACGTGCGAAGGTTTTCAAGTAGAAAGCAATATAAATTAGCTTACCTGAATAAGTAGACGTATCACCGCATAATATTCATGTCATCATATCACGAGTGGAAAATGGAGTAGCTATGTAGGAATTGCATTGCATAAATAATGATGTAGAGTGAAGGTTTTCTGCTCGCTTTGTTCCGTTTCAAACAAGGAAGTTTTTGGTTCATGCTTCCTATATGTTGCAATTTTCAAGGCATTTGAGAATTTTACACTACTTGAACTCCATCCAAAAACTATTTCATACTCTTAAAATCAAAAATGTTCATGGGGAACATTGAGACGACGACTTTCTAGAAAAATGAAGTTCCTTTTCTGGGTAGCATTTTTATCATTCTTTGTTGCAAAACTATGTGCGGCAACAAGTTCCGTTTCATTCTCCTCAATAAATCTCAACTTTATCCTGAATCCGTTTAAAAAATGTACCGTTCACTTAACAATGTTCAAAACTGCCGTTGGAATTTCAGTGATGTCGACTAACAAAACACACATTTGGACAAGGCAATTTGAACTAGAACCTAAATAAAGTACCTTTAGTACTCTCAGTCTAAATGCAACCATATTTTCTCAAATTCCTATATAAAAACATTCCCAACTGGAAATGACAGTGAAAGGTCAGCATTTCATTTCATTCCAACTTACGCCAAAGCATTGGAGTGCCATGTCCAGTTATATTTACTAAACTTTGCCGTGCAGAATTCCAACGGTGCATATTCACAACTGATCTTCCTAGAGGTCATCACGATTTGATAATTCCGTCGGTTACGAGTAGATCCGCTGGGAATTTGGTTGACTATTATGAAGGCATTCAGGAGGAAAAACTCTATGTTGGCACTGCCAAACTACAACGTATTCCAAATCCTAATTAGCACGTCAAACAAGCCAAAGCTTTTGCAACCCTTATTTGATTTTTTCCTACAGCCTTTTACCAGCCCGGATGCTTCATCAAGCAATGACCCAATCAAGCTTCTCTTTGCCTGGAATTTGAATGCAGATGAATCAAATATTTACCATTTTCTTCAAAATGGGAAGGATATACGTATATTTTATATAGATTTGCTCAGCGTACCAAATTATAAAATGCTTGTGGACCAGGCCTGCAAGCTATATATCAAAATGCTTCCAACCAAACCCACATATTTGAATAGTGGTCATCCGCAGTTTACAGGCATAAAGTTCTTGGATTTAAAGAGACAAATGGAAACCATTGTAAACAACCCCAGATTAATGGACTTTAAAGGTTGGATGCTTAGCGAGGTTATATTAGCACACACAGCTTTTCCCAACACAAGTTTCGATCGTGATGAAACACTAGATTTTGATGATGTGCGAGTTGCCTCCGTTCATTTTCACATGTCCAACACATTCTACATGGATGTGGAGCAAGTGGGGCTTCAATTCCTCACCTGTAATATTTTACGACCCGGCTCATTGTCGTTAATAGGCTATTTCTCCGCATTTGATTCGGAAATCTGGTATATATTGATTGCGCTAATTATCACAACTGAAATAGCTACCAAATCTACACAAGTTATTGTAGGAATCGATGATGAAACAAATTATAATAATATATTGCTCCAGTGTCATGTCTGCTTGAGCAAGGCATGAATTTGCCTAAAAAAATCCCAAATCAACTAATCTTAACAGTTTGGGCAACAATGGGAGTAGTATTGAGCAACGCGTATAGGGCCAGAACATCACAGATTTAAGCTCCCCTCCCTCCACTTCCAATAGGTACTTTAGGCAACTACTGGATTTAAACTTTACTATTTTGCTAGGCCAATGGTTGCATTTGGAGAGGAAGATTTGGAGCTAGGATTAAATTTACAATTTGAAGGTCCAACCAACGTTTTTGAAGAGGTTATAATGCAAATGAATTATCGAAATTCAACAAACTTTCAGGAGACTGTATTTGAAAACGTAGCCAAGCAGTTATTAAACTCATCTGATGAAATTATGCAGCTCCTTCCCAACGTTCATGCATGGTCGAATCATGATATTTGGAATGGGGCAATGAAAGAAGCGGTGCCGGATGCTTATCTCAAGTATATTTTCTCCGTGTAATCGCTCAGCATATGTGAGCTGGTCGGATGAGATTGAGCAAAGTGTCTCAATCCTGAAGCGACTTAATTACAATCAAATTTGACAAGAAATGTGAAGCTGTGGAATCAGTTACGATTGGGAAAGAGCTTTTGGCCGCTAGTCACAAAACCTGGAGAGTGTCCGAAATGAGGTTTCCCAGTGATGTTGGGTTCAAGAGGTTGTATGGATTAGTTGAGTCTGGAATTGCGAAAAGTGGTATGAGATTGAGAAGCTGGTAAAATCATATCCGGATTTAATATTGCTGTCAAACCTAAGAAATGAGCCTAAGAAACTTGCACTGAATGACAATATCGTTGTCGTGTTTTATGTGCATTCCACGTTGCTTCTTGTCTCGTTCGGTGTCTATGCATTTGAAAAGCTTTTCTTGGTGGCTCAGTATCGATTGATTGTAACGCTCATGACGTACCTACCCGGATATTAGGGGCACGAGGCGTGTGAGGAAATATTTTTGTGACGTGGGTACAATGTATTGTTTATTAATCAAGGAGTCTAGACAATGCAGTTTAGGGTAGAAGAATGACAAGGCTATTTTCATATTGACATTCTTTTTCTGCATGAATATTTGGATTCCACTTTTCCTAAGCAAAATGGCAAGCTTATAGGCGAATACTGAATATAAATTGTAAGATGAGTTATTCTGGTTGTATAAACCGTTTTTGAGACATGAGTAAAACGCATTTGTGTAATAATGTGTGTATATGCTACGCCAATGTTTAAAGTCAATTTTTGTAACTTTAAAATACGACCAACGTTTTAATACGACCCAATGATATCTGCATAATCCAAAAGTTCCCATACATAAATAAAATCTTCACATTTGCATGGAACTGCCTGGTTACATGTAGCCCGTGGCTTGTATTAACAACGGCAACACAAACACTGTGTTCAAATATGAGTTCCCCCATCTTTACACGAAGTTCCACAGCCCAAAACACTAATCTTTCATCTTTATGAAGCAAACATGGGTTCTGACAAACAAAGAACCTGAATTATGTAATGTAGACAAACAATTTTCTCAACAGAGATTGCTCAAGCACCGGACACGAGATCCAATATTCACAATGTTTGAAAAAGTGGAAGGGACTTCAAGCTGCATTATGGTGACCAATTAAGTTACTCTAAAGCAAATATCTACAAGAAGAAATGAGCCCATACTACAAACAAATCGCAATCAAAATGTGAAGCAAGTTATACCGGGTGTGCATAAAATACAGCAATATGGTTGAGGCTAAATGTCTACAGAAATAAACCACCTTTGATTTGAACTGATGGTAGTATTCCAAACGTTACCTTACATTTTCATTTGAGATTTCCACTCCAAAATTACTATGCTAAACACGTTTGTTTTATTGCTTAATTTGAAATAGCTGGAGACAGCTGCTGGTTGCGACAGCTGTTGAAACTCTCCCAAATTTCATAAAAAGCTTTTGCAAACTTGTATTTCTAATTCAATACAGTGCTTTCACAATGGTCGTATTTGTCTTTGGCTATTCATTAGCTACGGGTTAGTATTGTATTGTAAAAGGTAAAAAAACTGTATCGGAATGAGACAGAAACTAATTTTATACACAATATAACATTGTGTTAAGCACTGCTATTCTACGCAGTGCTGCAGAGCACCCGCATTCGTTTTAATAATGATATAATGATGCAAGATTCAACGATGACTGAGCATTTGAGCCATAGTTGATTCCGTTTTTCAAGAGAAATCAACCATTTTTGTCCAGGCGTATACCATTATACCAGTGTATTTAGGCAACTTTAAAAGAAGGAATAGGAATGTTACGTGGTAATAGCAAGACTGTTTGTACTGTAATAAAGCTTTTCTTGGGACTATGAGTTACAAAACCTTATTCTGGAAGAACCGTGGGAGCATAATATTTGGGTCGTGTTAGTACATACTTTCTTAAAGCTGTTTTTGCGCAATCCACAGAATGATACATCAGCTCAGCTCTTCCTCACATTTAAGAACACCTGCCGAATATCTCACACGTATTGCAACACACTCTGATCTGATCCAACAAATATATTAAGCAGGTTTGGAAGAAAACCCCTCGCGAATCTAATGCGTAATTCGTTTCTGCGAAATATTGGATTTTCGATAGAAAGCTTTCAGGAAACTGGGAAAAGAATCATGTCAATTGGACAACCATGTTGACGACCTCATAACAATCTGTGTATGCGAACACCAACAACAGCCCCCACCGTCATCATTTTAAATGCGTGTTTGCCAAAAAGGATATTATGAAGGAAGAAAACGTTACCACAATAAGATGTCATCGGATCAAAAAGAGAAAAATAACTATCTGTTGTTAAATTTTCGGTTACAAGGGCACAAAAATAAGTGTAGATTTAGATGTAATTATGTAACTCGAGCTGTCAGGTACTAGATTAACATTTACATCACTCTGGATAATTAAAAGGTATCAAATAATAAATACGCATATGTGAAACTATCTACTTATATTTTATTTCTGTATCTCCTTTAAAATTTGAAGGCTTTATTCCGAGAGATACGGAAGAACGGATACTGAATACAATTTCAAGCTGCTATGCTCTGATATGACACTCTAAAGAAACAATCCAAACTTTTGTTTTCTCATAGTTTTTGTGCAGTTGACATCAGAGGATATAGAATCAGATACATTTTTTGTGCAGTTCTTCTGATCGAGAGTTTCATCTTCTTTCAAGGTAAACTGGGATTTGTAGCATCGGAATGCCTTCAAACTGATGAAACAAGAACACTTTCAGTCACATTTGCATATATGGAACTATTGGAACTGAAAAGGCAGGATTACTTTTGGAGAGTTTGAGAAAGGAAAATTTTCAGAAATTGTCAACTCAGCAAATGCAAAGGATTGCTAAAAATAGATTTTGTATAAGCAATGTGAATAGAAAGCCTTTGTTCTTAAATTCAAGCACACCTTTTATTTTATTAGCAAGCTTGTTTGCAAACAAAATTACAATGTCGATGCAGTTTTTCGTTCATTATTTCATTAAAAGTAGAAGACAAGTAAAATCCAATGTCTATTCAAATCTTTCTTGCATTTAACATTGTTCAACGTTCTTTCCTAGTTGATTTGGCTGATTTCATTATCTGAATACTGCAAAAGCTGCACTTTCAACTTTATTAACAAAAGAATGTAAACTTTCCTTATACTTACGGTTGATATGCTATATGGATTGATTCATGTCTAAATTTACTAGATTGTATTATGATCAATTGAGTATGCATCCTCATCCACGTGTGAACTGTGAAGGCCACGTATGTAATCAAGTAATCAACAAACGATAAAATCCTTCAAGAATGTTCTCAGAAAATGAAAACTACGTAGCTGCAAATTTTTTTTCTCCCCAAAAATACTTAAGTATTACTTTTTTCGGATAGCTTCTGATTCCAAGAAAACTGCTGACGATTTGGGCATATAAACGAAGTTGGATGAATTGTAGGGTGTAAATGCTGAAATGAATGATGTTAATAATTAAAAAATATAGGTCCACTCACGACGAATTCCATGTTATATAATACACCAATACCTATCATTACGTAAACTGTAAGTAAATCATTCATGTATGACTTTTGTAGTATATAAAAACCAATGTTTTATTTAAACCGTTGTCCATCACAATGATTCAATCAATTTATGTACAAAACAGTGGAAATAGCAGTGTTGCTGAGCCCACTCAATAATGTAAACAACGTTTGTTTCTTAATTACGAAAAATATACCGTTGTTTAATCCAAAACTCTTGTACGAATTAGATAAAACTCTACTCAATCGTCCCAACGGTCGATGTCTAAGAATTTTCTCATATAGGCTCCAACTTGATGTATGAATTTGGGCGAAAAGGATCATTGACGCTAGTAAAATACTTATGGCAAGTACCATGAAAAATGCTCCAATTATTTTCACAATTGCAACTCCAGTCGTCGTTTTAATGATGGTAGCACAAAATCCTCCGATGAATAGAATGCAGGACAAGGTATTACAAAAAGGCCAAACAAATCCGCACATAGCCTGATTAAACATTGTGTTCAAAATTCCGACTCTTGAGTAGATTCTCATAGCTTGGTAAAATTTCCGTGAGTTGCGATGATTTTCACATAGATGATTTCTATGCAAATTTGAATTCATATAAAAATAACAATATTGTTTAACTGTGATTTAATGAAACTAATTATCAACTTACCCCAAAAACTTCAAGGTCATAGTAGCACTTTGTGTGTAAATCAAAGTAGAGCATGCCATCCCAAAACCACCACCCCATTGAGTTGCTTCAAACCAGGTTGTCAAAAAGGAAACTATCACTGTTGGCCATATTGTCCTAGTTTTCAAGTCGGTTGGGAGAATGTAGTAGAGAATATACCAATCCTGTTTGTAAAATGTGATGTAAAACAAAGGGCTGAGAAGTAGTTCAAAAACAGCGTAGGAACCATGCATGAATAAAATCAGATTGCGTATTTTTGTTGCTTTCTCAAATATAGGAATTCTGTAGGATGCTGAAATGAAATAAAATATTGGGATTATTTGTAATATTCAGGGTTGCACAAAAATTGAACTCTTACCTTCAACGTGTTTGGTCAAAGCAATCGTCTCGTTTACATACTCAACCACTTCGTGTTTTCTGAAGCAATAGGCATAATGCACTGGAATGCAAGTACCGTAAATCGCAGTCCATGCACAATGCATGATTAAATGTACAACCCGCTTTTCTTTCAAGTATGTGTCAAAATTTGTATATAAACTTATGACGAGAAATGGCCAGTAAATCCACAATTTCAGAGCAATTACATAATAAACTAAAAGCCTAATTCCGCTCTTTGAAACCGTTACTACTTTCTCCTCTACCCAGTTCCATTCCAATGGGGAGGCGCAAATAAAGGAATAAAATTTAAAAAATCGCCAAACTGGCTTTTCTTTAACGAGGTCAAGTAGTGTCATTATGGTTCACGTTAATTAAAATTATACGAAATATACTAGTCAACGCTTCTGCTCCATTGCTAAAAGTTGACTATCAGCAAACGTGATCAAATAACCAAGCAGAAAAATAACTGGCTGAAGTAAAAATATCAATGAACCTACATGGAGAGACAGCTAAATTGTCAGCTTTCAAAATCCTTTAGGTTTCCTGACATTCCATTAGCGTGTATTCTAATTATTGTATTGATAACCCGATAACCGTACTCTAAATGCTTATGTTACTTAAAAAGTTGGTTGGTCAAATGGTTAATCAAAGGATAAATGATGTACATTACGGACGGGCATTTGACATTTATTGACAATAGAAACCATTCTGTGCGCCAAAAGCGTTATTTATTACTATGTTCAAGACAACTACCTAAATTATGTATTGCATTGTTATTGCCGTGCGAGAATTCCAAAACAGGGAATGATGCAACTGAAGCTGGTCAGAAATATTGATCTTCAGAAACAATACGTTGTTATATCCGCGCTGTTTGAAGCATTTTATAAAAATGCACATTTATTTTTAAAAAGTATACTTTCATTCTGAACCTCAATTTCAACTATTCTAAGATTACCTGATACAGCATCCGCTTACTTTCAATAACGTATTGTTCATTACAAGGGCTAACCGTTTTTCAAAGGCATGCGTTTGTAGTAATATTATTGCAGTAGGTGTCACAATATTATGCAATTCGTATTGCCATGCTATGTGCGTTGAGTGTTAGGCTAACTTATTCGACCATCCGTGTTCGATTATACGACTCTGATGACACATAATCGTACATAATTTTACATTTTTTGGCCGTTAGTCTACTGATACACGTAAAACCTCTGACCCAACCCAAACCGTGCAATTTTTTGGCGTTCTGGCTTTACCATTTATCATCAAGGTTAAAATCTAAGTTACATAAAACACGAACAGTAGCTGATAACAGACTTCTCTGTCTAGTCTAGTCCGAAAGCGTTGCATTTGTATGCATTCTATGATATATTATTATGTTGGGTGCGTCAAAAATTTCGACATACATCTCCCCAATGCTGCAAAATATTGAATATTCGTTCTCCTGTATCGCGACAATTTGGGTAAATTTCGTGCCCAATATTTTATGTGCGAAAGATTCAGAACGGAACCTGATAAGGTACTTCATTATTTTTATCGGAATGCCAAATAAGTGTTGCCAGATTACAACTGTGTACTGTGTCTCATCAAGTTAATAGGGGCTATTTAAAAAATTAAATACATATGTGTTCAATTTCGTTTACAAACTACGCGCAACTAGAGTTGGAAACAGATTACAGCTGCAGCGGTTATGCTCGCATTGCAGAGAATACAGTCAACAGTTAACAATTGCTTGCGGCAAAATTTAATGTTAGAACTACAGCATACACTGTTGACAAAGCGGGAACACTTATCAGTATATATATATCATTTTGGTTAACCGGTCGCTTTATTATAGCAGTTAAACCATATCAATACCAGAAAGTTTGTACGCAAAATTATTGATGCTTGCATGAGAGTTGGTAGCTAAACAGCACTTTAACTGATAGTGAGCTGACTTATTATGAAGCATATAGTCACTATTTGTAGAGTAATATCACATTCCTGAAACTAAAAATAAATCAAACCTATTGTGAGTTAATAAAGCATTTGAATAGAACAGTCCAATTATATGTAGCTCTTGTTGCCCTCATTTGATCAAGTTAAGTTCCTGCCACTTGCAAAATAACCTACTCTTCCTTTTCGGTGACATGAAATGACAGCTCTAGTATTGTATGCTTTGAAGTGGGATTTCAAATGGTAGGTATTTTAATTAAAATATCATACCCTTGGGTACTGGACCGGAACAATTTTTGCGTTAGTTGGGGTGGAATTAGTTTGTATGTATGAACTGTCTTTGGCTGGTAAACAACTTCCAGCATGGATGTATCATCACAAAAAAAGAGCTTTGACTCTCATGTTTAACTGATGAAAGTGAAGAGTATGTTTGTGAAAGAATACGCGTATATATGCAGATGCAAGTTTTCTAGGCGGGTAAACTTTTATGCCTAAAGTGCATTTCTAAATTGGAAATGCAAATTAACAGAAATTCGACTTGTACGAGGAAATCTAATAAACTTTCATTTTAAAAGCATGCTTCATTAAGCTTAAAATGACTGAAACGCTGCATCAGTTTACAATATTACTGAATTTTCATCCACCACTGTAAACCAGCAAAACCCTTAAAATTAGACAAAGGGTATATTGTTCAATAGTAAGCAGCTTTCAGTCTACTCGGGTTCAACTTCGCTGCTTTCTCCTCACTTTTACCGAGTGCTCTGGCATGAAAAAGAAGATGTGGGAGTTCTACACGCTTCCTGAGCTCAAAGCGTAAAGGAAACATTCCCAATTTTTTGCAATATGAACATATAATAAAAATAATTCTTCTTTAAAAGTACGAAATGGATGCTCATAGCAGCGGCCTACGATGAAAATTCCAGGAAATAAACTACAATAAAAGCAATCTGAACTAGTGCCACTTTCTTATTGTTACAAATATCGATCAAAACCACTGGAGGAGAACAAGCTTAAAGCTATACTATTGTCAAAATATTTTTGAAAAGAAACGAGATGACATGACATGACGCAAAGATGCTCAATTCTGAGATTGAACTTGGAATCTATCGCAAAGGTTATTACAAATCGGAGGGTATTGCTCCCCCGCTTCTATTTCTATTCCATTCCAATCACTCATTGTCAGCCGAGTGGAGGAGAGCATTAATCAATTCAAAAGCCTCTACAACCTCTACACGACATGTGTTCGACAATGGTAAAACTTTCACCCGACGAACATCCATCAAAATTATATTGCCAAGTTGTATGTTCTTTTTTTCAGGCTTCGTTCGTAAACACGAGGTTCATTAAAAAGACAGTAATTGCAGAGTTTCATCTTGTGATGGAACACCAGTAATTTGTAGTCGACTGATGGCTCAATTTTTGATCTTTTTACTACCCTAGTGACTCGCTTTTTGCAAAGAGAGTAAGTTCTCATTAGTTTCAGCATAAAGAGGAGTTAATGACTATGCATTCTTTCTTTTTTCTATATAAGAAAGAAAATTAAATTACGTCAATGCTTCAGTTTCCTGCTAGAGCAACTCATAAAAACACAAAAATACTTTATTATTCAGCGATGCATTTCATTAAGCTTCCTTGTATGTAGCATTTCCCGAAACGCGTGTGCATCCTTCAAAATTCTCATTATAATAACGAGCATCATGAAAAGAGAAAGTAATATATTTGAAAGAGCCTTCTACAAAATTAAATTCCTGCTGCTTACGTATTCACAATAAAAGGTCACAAGAAAGCAATTACGCAAATTATGATGAAGACTGCATTTCATAGTCTTTGATACAATACTTTTTAACATCAATATCAAAGTATCAACTGTTTTAAAGAAAAACAAATTGCATCAAAGTATAAACTTTGAAATTGCCTGTTAGACATAATTTTTACATGTTTTTGCTCATTATCATAATCTGTCCTACATTTATTCCAAAATTCTGTAAGGTTAACTCTCTCTTTTCCATTCTAAATACCTTTTTGACATGTTCAAGTTCAAACGTATAAGTTAAAAGCGTGTGCTTCATATTTAGGGAGTGTTGCATACACTATTCCTACCTGAATTAATAACACGAAAGAGTACTTTACACTAAGGATTTCCTTTTATGCTTCCTTTAAATACATGTTACAGCGTGGCTTAGCTGGCTAACGAGGTTAAGTTGGAGAGCAGTGTTTGAAACCGCTTTGAAATTATGCATCAAGGGATGAATAAAGGAATACATAAAATGTGTAAGCATTTGCACTTAAAGTTTGTAAATGTAATTATGCTTAGGCTTACTTTTGTATGAATTCTTGGATAACTATCTCAACACAAGAAACTGTAAGGCAAATTATGGCCAATATGATAGAAAAGAGGCTGTGAGACTTAAACTTATGTTTGTATTTTTGATGGAATGCTATGTAAAAGCTGGGAAATTTGCTTTCACTAATAATATTTGCGTAGTGGGGTCCCTCCATAATTAAAAGAAGGCTGAAGTAGTACTCGCTTTCTTCATCAGAACTGTCAATAGTTAAGGTTTGTACTATGCAGCTTGATTTCGAATGCTTTGAGTAAAACTTTTGAAACGTGGAATATCTACGTCTACAGATATTGTATTTTAGACAAGGTTCAATGCCTTTGTATCTACTTTGTCTTTCCCTGTAGCAGTTAATACAATGGTAATCTATACTCAACGATTCCAGATCGTCAAGTATTGCTGGAACTGGATTTTTCTGGTTGGCTACGTATTCTTCAAACACTGTTAGAGACCATGCAGTTTGAGGATTTAAAAATACAGCCACATACTGCATAAGAAAACATCCTTCAAAAAGGTCTAAAAAATTGGAAGGTGTCCATATTGTTGGCAAGGGTTTAGGAAATTCCATTTTTGCTTCAAATTAAATATTTAATAATTGTTGTCACATATCTGTAGCTCGCTACAGCAAGAGTCTAATATTTTTAAATGCTCCCAACCAAACTGCTTACTTTCCTCGAATACTCCATGTTATACTACAATATCAGCTAGTTTAACACTGCGTAGTAATAATTTTAGTGGACATCCATCAATATTACAAGCATGTACTTGTTAAATTAAATAAATGACAATCAAATATGAAGTAATGGTAGCACACGAGCAGCTTGTTGAAGAAACTAATTAATTTAAGGATTATAGAGATTATGCAATTCAATTATATTGAAGTGGATTGAAATGTATGTTCTTCCTTTTAAAAGTAACATTCAGTTATGAACTACGTAGCTACTCAGTAAACGAGATAGCATTCATATATTAAAAATTATCGATTTAAGAGTCAGGACATTTTAATAACAATTTATTAATTGAACCTTCTGCGTTTTACTAAACGCTCTCTTCAGGAACTTATTCAATTATTATTAATTCAATTTCATTTATTATTTATGATTTGTTTGTCAAAGGCAGAATTGCGTTTATACTAACACGTGTATGACATAGGTGAGGAAAAAATAAAGCTGTAAAAAGACACCAGCCAAACAAAGCCAGATATTGATTTGACACACTAATATGTTTTGTTTGTAATGAGTTTTGCGTATGTTTTCATATTCTCGTGAGCTAGACAATATAATTAATGGGATTCACTACTTAAATACCGTAGTGTTTTATTTTTTAACAGGTAATTTTTGCACTAATTAAACGTACATGAAATTGGCATTATTTAACTATGCGTATAATGTCATTGCTTCCTCGAAATCGAATGCATTAATAAGCACGTTGCGTACCCCCAGTCGGCTGTCATTCAACACTCACTATTGACGAAGTAAAATTTTTGCAATTTTATTGCTTATACAGTTATTATTTAGTATATTCGACATTCATTGGAAAAAACCTTTGGATATAATA
Organism: Orchesella cincta; assembly: GCA_001718145.1. Classification (NCBI taxonomy): domain Eukaryota; kingdom Metazoa; phylum Arthropoda; class Collembola; order Entomobryomorpha; family Orchesellidae; genus Orchesella; species Orchesella cincta. Next base: position 64,964 of record LJIJ01000897.1, read on the forward strand.
CTGAAAAACTACTATGCACGTAATAACTACTAATAAAACTACTATGTAATTTATCGAAGAAGCCTCAGACTAGTTATTAGGTACCAATTATTATTTGGCTGGTATTTTCCAAACAAAAAGTATTTTTACTAACATTCTATCAATGAAGCGTCGATGAGATACATCATTTTAACTTTCTTTTAACTCGACCATAATGAAACAATTACCCCACATAACTGAAAAACCAATAGTCAGCTTCCTTAAATTTTATTCGTTTATCTTCGCTTTCCCATTACAATGGAACTGGGAAGAGGGGAAGATAGTGGAGTGGTTGAAACCCGGAATCAAACTGTATATTTATTATGGGGTAGCCCTCAAAATTTGGATTTACTGGCCGTTTCTTGTGATTACGCTGTGGTTAAATTTCGACGAGTACTTAGCGCAACGTAGGCTCGTCCACTTAATTGTTCACTGTACCTGGGCTGCTATTTATGGTATGTGTGTTCCGATTGCATACACATTTTGTAGAAAGGGAAAAGAATTGGTTTATTGTGTCAACGAGACGGTTGCCATAAACAAATGGGTACAAAGTATGTACTGATTCGGTCATTCCTATTTATAAAATTCTGGCAGTATTTTGATTGTTTTGTTGAATTTTTTAGAATTCTTTGGAAACGAGTTGTTCGGAAGGGCTGCCAACATACGGAACATAATTTTGATTTTGCAATGCTTTTATGCTGTTTTTGAACTTTCACTCAGCCCCGTGTTTTTCTTAACATTTTACGACCAGGATTGGTACCTTTTGTATTACATACTTCCACCTCAACTGAAACGTTACTGTGTTGAACTAAAATGGCCATTGGCTATTGTATCCTTGTTGACGACTTGGATTGAAGCCACACAATGGGGAGCTACACTTGCTGGCTCGTATTGTAACTTCGTTTACCTACAAAGCGTAACGACTATTATGAAACTGTTGGGGTAAGTCAGGAATCTCCGAAAAACTTCAATGGTTTTTAAGTTTAATCATGTTTCTTAATTTACAGTAATTTTATCCGTACAAATCATCGTAACAGAAGAGCATTCATCAAAATCATGGGGATTTACTCGAAACTGCGCATTCTCAACACATTGTTTAATCAAGCGCTGTGTGAAATTGCGTGGCCATTCTGTATAGCTCTCACTTCTGTGCTATTCATTGGTGGATTTTGTACCGTTGTTATAAGAAACTCAACCGGGTCACCAATTGTAAAAGTGATTGGAGGATTTTTCATGATTCTCGCGCTAAGTGTTTTGTTAGCAGCAGTGATTTTATTTGCACAAGTGCATACTGCGAGTTTTACATTATATGAAACCATTTTGAGACACAGACCGGTCGGAAAGTGGAGTAGAATTTTGTGTAGGTCGTATCAGTGCTTTGGAGTCGATTATGGAATATTTTTTGTGGTTAAGAAACAAACCCTATTTACGCTGTTGAGTGAGCTAAGTACTGCTGCTATTTCGGCTGTTTTGTATGTTAACTAATAAAATTTAATTCGCTAAAAATAAACATGATAAAAGAATATTATAGTTCCGCAGCCTTAGAGAAAACGCTATGCATTCCGTAATATTTGCATACAATTATCAAGGCGACTTGATTTCATTATGAACAAAGAGAACTAAAATTGTGGTAAACCTGTACACGAACGGAACAGCAACTAAGCTCTCCAGAAAGCAGCTCTGGTAGCTGCCAAAGAATATAGGCAAAGGCAGAGCTCAACTTTTGCTATATTCTATGGATAGCTGCTACATATAAGTTACATGGTCAAATTCATCCAGTCGTTCTCAAAGCAAGCGGTAGGCATTGGCATACCGAGTAGCTTTTTGCGTTGTACATTCTCCGCATGAAAAGTGAGAAATAGTCCCGTCACATTGATGTGTTAGCATGTTACAAATGACAGAACAGAACAGTTTGACAGCTTACTTGATACCAGAGCCGAACTCTTGAATGGCAAATGAGTTGAATACTCTGCTCTAAGCTCTCAACGGTTGAGACTCAACCGCTTATACTTTGTTCAGCTTTTAATAAATGTGGTAAGTGAATGCAGCATGGGTAATGGAATACGCATTCTTTTTTCCTCGTCTCGTCCTCGGAGCATTTTAATTCTGTTTGTAGATTTGGGTTTGCGTTCACAACGAGCATCGAGACTTTGCCTTCATACACAAATAGTAATAGTGAACTCTTTTTTACAGAGTACTGTGCTGCTTTTGCATTTCATGCCTCATATTTAATAAATATCTTGCAACAACGTTTTTGTATCATCACTGTTCTATTCTATCTTTACTAGCATATTGGCCATA
>LJIJ01000898.1:0-67271 GCA_001718145.1 Orchesella cincta
AAAGTTTTGCTCGGGTCGACCGGCCCAAGACATAAACCGCATGAGAAGATGGCGCAATGTTTGCTCTGCATTTCACGCTTGCATGTATGGATAATCGCGAGGAGCAGCCGAGGAATGACTCGTATCTGCTGAGCAAACAATTGGAAAGCCAGTGTAAGTCTTGAACAATTTCATTTCTGCGCTAGGATTAGAATATGATCCCCTCCTTCCTAATTTTACTACTGTCTTCTCGTGCCAACTCCTATAAACATGCATTACATCACATGACAATTTGTTTACCGTAGACCGTCACAGGAAGAGGAGGAGACGGAGGTTGGCTAGTTTCTTCGGTTTTTAATACTTTAGTGGTGAAGTTGATAACTCGCTTTGCAGCTTAAGACGGCCAGGATCAACAACACTGTTTTTAAGCAGCATAAAGTCAGCCTTGACTGTAAATAAGCGTGCATACATTTCCTAGAATTTGAGATAGCAAGCGAGGGTGATGTTGATGATGATGATTTTGATGGTAGTGGTTAGTCCGTGAGCATTAACACTTTCCAGACATTGTATTTTAATGCACCAGAAGCAATGGAGCAAGGAGCCGTGAGCCCAAAACTTGACTCAAACTCCCGGAGCAAAAACAAACCAGCAGCAGAGTCTACCTGGGAAGATAAGGATTAGAATTACAAGTCAAGATGCTTTATACTCATTAACTGCGACTACATTAAGAAGGAAAGATAATGCAGTTTACACAAACTCTCCGCTATCTATAATGTAACACACAACTTTCCAACCTTCGTATTATTATGCCAGCAAAATTTTGGGTTGAGCATAGAAAAGACGGTCTATAGAAAGACGTTGTTGGATAACTAGCTAGCTCGTTTGAAACAGTTTTCAGGCTTTATCAAAAGGAGGCCATATGCAAAAAGTATATGATTTTAGTATCTTGAGTTGTTAATGGACTAATATATTTTATTCATGAATATGCTATGATGGAAGATGACGGGACTTGTACGGAGAACCTCCTCCTTCTCTTTGTTGCTCAGCCTGCCATAAGCAGTGTTACATTCCACATTAAATAGATGGATGGATGTTGCCTGCTCACAGCTTTTACTGCTGTGAATTTGCCATCAGCGTTGACAAGGCACGCTGCATGTGACCTCGGCCATATTTCATTAAATTAAAGGATCCCATACATATATTCATTAAAGTAATAAGTTATGAAGGATCTTAGTAATTTTCTCGAGGCTTTGTGTACACCAACTTAAGAGGAGCTGACAAGTGTGTGGTTGTCGATTCAAATTCATGTAATATTCTTGCAAAGAAGCCATAAAAACAGCCCCAAAGAAGAAAAGCTTGGCTACAGGATGCAGTGACGAGGAAAATTTAAAGTAAACTTTGCATTCCTTGCTGAACATGCGGTAATCTGAGTCTGGTCTAAAAAGTATTATCTTTTAGTCGGTGCAGAGAGCTAACTGAAGACTTAATGGCTACGTATCGGATTATGTATTCTGGAATCTATATCAAAGGAAGGAAATGGTTTCCCTTTACTGATCATTAACTATGCACATTAACTCCTAGAAGAAAGGAATAAAACGCGTTCATTCGTATGCGCTCCTCCAACATACAGTAAGACACGCTAGTACTGGCTGGGCTCATATCACAAGAAAGGCTTTATCTTCTTCAAAATTAAAGATCAAAGCACACATAAAACCTCTTCATTTTACCTTAAAGGATCCTCATTTCGGCCCCCTGTATTTTGTATCGACCATCAAATTTTCCCAAGATGAGGTCTTCCAAGTTATTAAACGTCAGCATTAATAGGAGCCTCTCAAATTTTTCTAATACTATGGGCATTGATGATACAGCAAGCGCAAGAAATCAGCAAGCGTTCGACTTCCAAGGCAAGTATTAAAAATGGCAAGAACGGCATTCGGCCCAAGGTGCCAACATTGCTAAGACATGGGTCATTACGCAATCAACATCGTATTACTGACACATTCTCCGTAGCCAACGAACGAACGCTTATGCATTTGTCTACACTTTGACAGAAACACTGACACTTTTAAGGACCTAACATAAATGAGGCTTTTGGCTCTCTCTCTTTATGCTTTTCGACTATTAAAATCCAGCGTAATTAATGCATGTTCTGGAACGGTTACTGATCTTATGTCAATGTTTCCCATTGAAATGCAAATGAAATGCTATTAAAAGTCAAATAAAACCTTACTTTATGGACGAATGGCACTGATTAAAACATCCATCTCTAGAACTTTTCCTAGGGCATTGCTGATTTCTTGTTTTTTACTCCATAGAAAGTTGAATAGCATGCCAGCTTTACAATGCATACTAAACTCAGATTTGGGAAATGACACGATATATTGCGTTGTAACTTAATACGATAAATGAATTGCTGATGATGACAGCAACTACAGCGCACTGCAGTAATTTACGTTTAGCTCAGCACTGTAATAGCAGTAGCAATACGCATATCCATGCATGGAAAAGTAAAAGCAGTGGTGGAACTCAAGTTCCAATCTCACGGCTTCCACAACTCGTGTCTAACAAGATAAAAATCAGATTCATTGCTAGTTCAATAGTATTGCGGTACAGTAATTCGAATGCTGAAAGAAATGTGCTTTCTTCGAGAAAAACTGTGATACTTGTCGCAATAGAAGCGTTTCTTTAAGCCTTGTACAAGATCTTAACTATGTTGGTGGCTATAATATACGCATACTAGAGCATTCTCCGAATATTCTTATGGGCACTCCACTTCAGTACGCCCTGCCAAACAAATTGAGATCACTAAAGTTGACTGTAAGTTACCAGAAGTTCTGGCGAGCACAAAATCATGGGAAAAACTACCCGTACAGAGCTATAACACAGTTTCCATTACATGTCGGTCTACGACGTTTTGAGTTAAGGATGCGTACCATATTACACAAGTAAATTTTGTGACTTGTCCTATTCTCAAGTTTGTACGGGGTCTTGTTAGGCATACGTACATATATAGTTTTCACAAAGCTGAAACAGGGATCACACACAGTTTGTGTGAAGGAGGAACGTGAAGCTGCATAAATGTCAGAATTATCAGAAAATGCAGCCGTAGTATTAGGGACATCCCCAAGTTAAGAGCTGAATTTATGGAATTGGCCCGTGCAAGAGCAAACGCGTAAGTCTCCAATGATGGGATTCAAAGTCGAGTCCATACTAGTTATTGAGCAATTAGTGAAATGTCCTTTTCTATACGCCATGCTATGTGCTTACTTCACTGTTTTATACACACAAATAAATATCCACTATCAAGCTCCAGCTCAAAATCGTGTCAGCCGCGCTCACTCACCCTATTACTACTTTTTTACATTGGACTTTAGTTGATTGTTGAACATAAACCTGCTTGTTATAACTGGTGATGCCGCCCCCTCAATCTGAAGCCGTTTTAAAATCAACTAACCAACTACCAAGTAATAGCTTATATCAAACCATGCTCGAATTTTGGTTGCATATTTTTTCAACGCCTACACACGTGTAACATGTTAATCTTAAGATCGACAAACAAAATGCTTACTCAAATATTACGCAATCACTTTCAATTTCTGCCTCAGATCCTTTAAAAAATCTTTTAGCAGTTTACATTACGTTTTGATCCCCATAAGTCAATTTCAGTAAGAGAAAATAAGACTTACGTAGTAATATAAAGTTGCATTTAGCAGATTAATCTCGAGATATACATAAGTGCATATCAAATGTAAACCCTTATATTGGAGACTCCCACTTATATCTACTATTTCCCTTCCCAACTCTGAAACAAATCATGTTCAAGGTTGAGTTGAAACGTCACATTCAGCGTTGCAGTTTACGCGAAGGAAGTTTATCATGAGTTTAAACAGTGGTGCTTCTGACTACCCTTAGTTGGTGACAAACGTTTATGGTCAAATAAGATACAGAATTGTGGACTAAATTGGATGGTAATAAAAATTTAAATGCAGTTAAAAATCAAGTTTCCATTCTTTCTCGTTTTGTGCACCAGACACGTACATGCATATTATGCTAAACAAGAAAATGTTGAGTGTACTCATGGATGCTCATTGTTCTAATTTAGTTATCCACCAGACCTTGCTAGATTTTATCAACTGCTAACAAAGTTATGTTATGACGATGACCGTCATGACACATGCATGTTCATCCAATAACACTTGCTAACTAATACTTTCCCCTTCACTGCATCTTTCTTTGGTCTGAGGAATATTATATGCCTTGTATAATTTTTAGGTGTGTTTTTACAAAGAATACAGGATTTTCTTCTTATCAAGAAATATTTAACATGGAGACTGGTTGACAGAGACAGGACAGGTAGAAAGACAAGACACGACGACGACATAAACTACGGGGTAATAACGATAACAATCATAATGACCGTGTGGAGATGTGCATTTTCATTGTAGCACGAGATGCCAGCAAACCAAGACGTTGGAGGAAACTAGGCTGGAACTGTCAAGTAATTTGACGTGTCACCAAATGTGCATACTCTTCACTTCAGCAATTTGAATTGCATATTCTCTCTGCTGATGTTATATACGCAGCCCATTTTTATTTGCATACCAATGTACGTAAATATTACACATTCCTTTCAGGTCATTATCTTGATAATGGTTTGTATACGGTCGTTATACTTTACTTTATTAGCACTGACTGAAACCTCATGTGGTTAGATAGCATCGGAGGAGACCAGAATTTCTGCTTCAACTGGAGAAAAAATGTTAAAGACGATGAGGAAATAGTTTCTTGATTTTTTCATTCGTAATTGGTAGGTAGCCAGAGAATTTAAATTTCTCCGAAATATAAATAATACTTGACGCCCCAAAATTGCACGAATGCATGAACGTGCTACTAACACCTTTAGTTGGAAAGGGCTTGTATAAGCTTGCTTACAGTTCTACCGTGAGGAATAAGGGAAAGCGCTAAGCACACAAATATTATCTTTCGCTTGGTTTATTTACACAAGGTGGCTTATACCACCATTCAATCTCTTTCCTGTTGAAATGAAGGTAAGATGTTTTAGGTTTAGTTTGATCATAACTTGAGCAAACCGTTTTCCACCGAAATATCGACAATTTACAAGTGGAAAAAGTAAATACTCACATATTTCTTGACACATTTTCTGCTTTTCGTAGCACCTCTTAAGTGGAATAAGCAGTCAGTCGGAAGTTATGGGCTTTAAGAAAACTATGTTAACAAAGAATAGCAACAACAGTCATACAGCTGTTGAAAGTGATGGTTTGGAGGAGAACACACACACCTTAATCCCTGAGAAAGGCTTTCTATAAAAACGATTTTTGCTCAACGTTTTGGCAATAGCGGCATCCTCCGCAATAAGACTCTCTATCCTTTTTGGGTATAAACCAATGGGCTTTTCCACTTTTTATGTGGATATTTATATGCACACATTCATACCTACAGGCAGAAAGTGCTAAAACTAACCAAACTCGTTAACTTTTCCTCACTTCTTTTCTCACTTGCTGACTACCTTCAAAAGAATCGGTAGCTTTTGCAAACTAAGTAGTAGTACTCACTGCTCACACAAAAAAAACTTTTCAGGCCTTCAAGTTTCATTATTCTTCTTCATCGTCTTCATGCAAAAAACTCATCGAAATCCTAAATGTGTGTTTGTACGGAGGTAAGATCCCGTTTCAGTTAGTTATGCAGCTTTATTTTTTTCGATAGAAATGGCTATCTGTAGTTTACACTCCTTTCATCGTCCTTTTTTCCGAACACCATTCCAACATCGTTGCCAAATACTGCATAAGTTACAAATTTTCATTATGATGCCTTAAAATCCTGCTCAACAGTTTACAGGAGTCGTCGAACAATCCTTTGAACAAAGTTTGGCTTCGTTTACTCTGCTACTACTCCCCATTTCTTGGGTGTACATAATACAAGTACCTATATTATTTCCTACTTGGGCTCGTTCTGCTGATGCTGGATGGAAAGTACTCATCCTTGAAAAACTTTCTGCAAAACAACCGAAATGCATCCTAAACACACACACAAACGTGTAGCGGTAGTGGTGTGGTACTTTACTCTCACAAGTATGAACATTTTCCGTTCACGCTCATGCCTTCAAAAGACGAAAAATTTGCTTGCAATCCCCTCCAGAAATTATCTAGAGCAGAGCATGACTTGGGTAAAGTAGTAAACTAGCAAGTTTGGGCATCTCCTATGAGAAAATATTTAATTTTCCCTAAAAATATTGTATACCTACGTTTCCTTTGCTGCGGAAACCTCTTTTTTGTATTTCAATGCTTTGGAAAAAAGTAAATTTGAGCAGAGAACTGGGTTTTTCGAATTGATATGCTTCTAAAGTTCCGAATATGCTGTGTAAGTATTTGTACGTCGATTTTTTTATATCACGCTATGTAAACGCATGTCAAAAATAAAAAACAGGTAGGTTTTATTCCCCTTGTTTTTACTACGGACAATAATCGCATGAAAAATAACTTACGTACCTCTACCTACTGTGTCTACATGAATTTCATGCTCTTTGTAGAGCCTGTCTATGCGAATCTATCCGCAGCGTGTCTAATATATTATTCCCACAATATACATAGATTTCGTATAGAATATAATAATATCTTGAACCCTCAAAAAAAAAGTTTGCAGCTGCTTCCATGCATGATTTTTTTCTGTTTGCTCATTTTTGCTTGCTGCTTAGGGCCAAAAAAAACTTTCAAGACAACAAAGGTGACTTTACAAAGTGCTACGCTTCTTCAACAAAGCAGCAACCTGATACAACATGCATGAATGCATGTATGGAGTTATTCGCAAAGGGAGTGTGCTTGCGAATACAAAGTCAATGTTTATAAAGTACGTTGACTGAATGTTTAGTCGTGAATGATGCGCTGAGGTGAAGATGACGACGCTTTGCTCATAATGGAAGTGGGTTTTATTTTGATGTGATATGGATCTTGTTTCACTAAAATTACTACCTTGTATTCTTGCTGGTAATGAACATTATAAAAGACAGTATGGCACCAAGAGATCAAAACAATCCGAAAACTGATAAAACACAACTTTCAGCGAGCTGTCAGACTGAAGAATTCCTGGAGAAGTGGCTCAACACACACAAAAAATGCGGCACCTCACCTGCATCTCTAAAGGAAGTAATAAAATTTGTCTTGACTCCAGTCGGCTCTTTTTCCCCACTGTCAGCAACTCAATAAAGTCAACTTGTTTCGTTTTTATATATATACAATTTCTTTTATTCGTTATCACTTGATATTCATGTCAGAGCATAATCATGCCGAGATGTAGATGCATTCCATTTATGCGGGTGGTAGAAGAAAAGTTAAAGCAGCAATAAGGAACAAGCCAGAAAGGATACCATTCATGTATGGCATCTCAATATAATGCTATAGTCGGCAGAAAAGTTGGTTCTTTCAGTGAACGTGCATGCATTATACATGGACAAAATGCCAGAGCATATGAGGCTTATTCAAATGTGCTCTCGTTGACAATGTCAATGTCAGACCACCAAAAAACCACCTCAAAGTAACATATGTTCTTTAACACATCTTTCTCTCCAGAGGTTTTAGAGATTTTCTGGCAGCCAAAATCATATTAAACTAGATAGATGACGTCTCTATTTTGAATTTCATAGGACTCAAAAGCTATCAATGTTTGACTGATTGTGGGTATATGGAGCTGATTTGAAATTCAGTCCTAACGGATATCCTCTATCTATTTGTTTTCTTTCCAAGAAATAAAACCATATCTATTGAATTTCTTGTCTTTGATGAATTTAAGGATAAAACTGTTAAGGAAGGACATGAAGAGGTATGTGGAAAAATTCATGAAAATATGTAAAAACTTACTGTCACAGAGAATCCAGATTTTTATTTTTATTCCACAGATGAATAACATTCACGTTCTTTCAAATTCAAACTTTAGATTGAGTATTACAAGTCCCAACTCTTTTCATAACACAAAGAATAACAAACATCTAGTTTTGATTGGGTTGTCTTTGATTTGTGAATATTTAGGCTGATAATTAAAGTAATTCACAAGTTTTCACTTTTTCTTAAATTACACCAAAGCGTAGTTTATTACGCGTATGCCACCATTTTCTTATAACAGCTTAATTAGTATGGATCGGATTGATTCTTTCTTTAGGTTTTATACATTAAATTCACTGACAGAAATACTGCAATCCACTCCAGTCACAAAAACTTCACAAAGTAGCATCAACAAATTATTCTTACAATCTTGATATAAATTGATAGTAGTTTTTACAAAGCATTTGCAAGATTATTCAAGTTATATGAGATTGGAAGATTTTCATCAAATTATTGAAAAAGACAAAATGTATTAGAATGCACTGGTTTTAGTATCGCTGTTCATATAATGTAACTCATTTCCCCAAGTCCGCAAATTTGTTCTGCAGCAAAGATGATTGATTAAGATATCTTGACTGCTAACCGGTCCACTAAGGAATGAGCTAGTTACCCTTTGGTAAAGTAATAATATAGCAACGTTCCTACTGGACCCGAACCACTTTCCTACCACTAGCAGTCCACAAACGTGGTTACTTCGTTCCGTCTGCTGTTCCCCTGTTTGTCTATAGCTTTACTAGCAACACTGCCGCATCGGCACACCAACAAGACAACTGAGCCGGTGTAATAATGAGACTCTGCTAGGCTAGGGAAGCTGAGGCTGAGACTTGACTAAGCTGCTTCTGATGGAACTTGCGTATATGAAGGGAAGAGATGGGAATGATAAAGATACACAAGTCTTTTCTCATGTGCACGTTTCCGTCACATAAGTAAATACAGAATACACTTTCTACGAGAACCCATCCGGTTCCAGCAAAAGATGTATCAAAAAGTGTTGGATAGGATGAGTGAATCAGACTCTGTATGGCCAACACAAGGGTTTTAGCAAACAAAATGTGTAGCTCTCTCGGTAGACCTTATACCACGCTGCTCATGTGAGCACTGCTGCCAGTGAACTGAAGCTGCTCAAAAGACCTTCATCAGTTTGCCCCTTATGTGTTACGAACAGTTTCTATCCAGGCTCGTTCGTAAAGCCCAATGCAATGATTCCTTGTTCGCTCTGAAGAGAACGGCGCAGCATGCATACAAGAGCAGTTTGTAAATGTACACAGGCAATATATCGTGAATGCGAACCTAGCCTGTGAGATATCTAGTTAGTAGTAGTAGCAAACCAACAATTGCTCTGCTCTTGTCTATCCTCTCGCTTTCTGTATAACAAAAAAAACCATACGCATAGAAGGCTTACATAAGCTAATGTATACACAAAAAGTTTTTTTATACTCACAAGCAAAAGCATAACACAATATTACATGTTGTTATACTGACAAGCTAGTGAGGAGTCTCGTGGTGTGTGTGTGTGCATGTGTGCTAGCTCCACATATTATTCCTATTGTTGCTGCTAGTATTCTTTGTAAGGTTTAGGTTATGTGGATACAGTTTTATATTTACGTGTGAGTGTTCTTCTCCTAGTCACATTCCATAATCACACTGGAAAACATTATTATTGTGAAAAATACAAACTTCTTACTGCTCAGTTGTGATCTAATACTTTTAGAGAACGGCTAATGGCACTTTTTATTGCTATTTCTATGTGAATGATTGTAGTGGAAAACAAGTCATATACTCACTGTAATGTTCGTTTCATACCTCATATTCCGTTTGTGTTTGCTCATCAGTGGCTTCATATAAGCGTTTGTGTTTCATAATCTCGCAAGTATTAAAGCATCTGCAAATTGTGAAACCAAATTAACCTTGGATGACACTATCCTTCCTTCATGGCGTATTGTGTGCGCATTGTCGTAAAATGTGCTACAGTCACATGTAAATGTTTATGTCTACAAAGATCACATTATTATGGCTAAATGTAAATATATAATGTCCTGTGTAACAAATACGAGTGAATCGTTGGAGACCCTAAAAACAACAAGTTGTGCTTCAGAGGATGATTCATCCATGCTTAAACTTATGAAGCAACACGATGATGCTGGAAATAAACTGGACTGTTTTAATGGCCAACTCTTAATGAGTGGGGAATAATGCTTTTGTTAACATTGCTAATAGGTTCCAAGGTTATAACTCATTTCGTATTCTTCATGAAGATAAGCAATGTCTGTCTCAAGTATATGTGTAGTTTTACTGCTTACTTTAGACAATTTCCGATGCTCTAATGGCTTATAGTTTGAACTCGAAAGATGGTCATATTTTTTTATATTTTACAATCTGTACATGTTTTTCTGTTGTGACACGTTTGTACTGAAAGAAAGAAGGTGAACATTAAAACCAACATGAACGTTTTTTTATGAATCACGATTTATGCTCATAACTTTTGCTTGTAATTCAGTTTTCCTACAGGCAGGATTAAAAAATTAGTGTGTCACGTCAAAATCAAAATGGCATCTGGATTTAATATATCGTACCATACGCATAATAAAAGCTTTGCCCAAAGTCAAATACGTCTGTAAATAATATCGTAAACCGGTAGTCCAGGATTACTTTGCAAACTTGCACAATGTTTTGCCTGTTCGACCTATGAAAAGTTTTTTATATCGAAAAGGATCCCGAGAATAATTTACTCATTTCATAGGTCATGAAGTTCTCTTTTTTACTCATGGATTTCCCTTTGTAGTTGAAGTCATTTGAAAAATTTCTCTTTTTATGTCTTTCCCCCAAAAATATGCTCCAACAACAACAAAAATTCTACAGAAACTGACTTTGTTGCCTACTCCTATACCGTTTGATGGGGACGTAATCAAAAGAATCTCCTTAGAGGCATGGTGGTAGTAGCAAAAGTGCATTTACTGCGTTTGGGTGACTACCAGGCAGTGCTAGGGCTGAGGCATGGTAAATAAGAAAACGGATAAATTCAAAGGTTATTTTATTGGAAAGGCTCACACGACCCAGTCACCCAAAGCGAAACTATAAACAGGAGAAATGGGATTCAATGAAGCAAGCATTCCTCAAGTTGGTTATGCCTTCATAGCACACACGTCGCACATAAAAATACGATTGTACTGAAGTGCTCTCCTCAGTTTTATTCCTTCGCCAGATACGTATTCCTCTGTGAAACGGCGTACTTCAAAACACGGATGCAAAGAAAGTCCAATACCAATAGACGACTACTTTCTCGTCATCATCAGTGTGATCCTTGTACATAAGTAGTTGTGTACATAACACTGGGTGCACTCTGTATTTGTACATCTGTACACAAATATGTTTATATGAGAGCAGGGTGACTCTACGTCTACTCCCAAATACGTTTGTCTACTTACCAACATGTCTCGTGTTTGAGGCTGTAATGCTGACAGTCAGCGCTCACCCTAAACAGTGACACATATTTTATACAATAAAAACCAAAATGCCATCATGATTCTGATCACACAAGGGTCGGAGGTCTCTTTTTAGTACATAAAATATAAATGCCATTTTACAGTGATACAAAAAAGGTTCTCCAGAGGATTTATTTACTTTCTTTCAAAGCAAACCATCTAAAATGGCAATCACAAACAAAGAGACGAATGCAGTTGGTTGGATGGAAGTCACTATACACTATTTAGTTCAATATCTACTCTTCAGTTGTTAAAGAAGTGAGATAGCAAACTGAAGAAAAGTCAATTCAAAACCTGGTCTCCTCCATCCCCTTGATGCAATACATTTGAAAAAAGACATTCGTACAACAACTGCGGCAGAAACGGGTGTTGATAACGTCAACCGTAGAGAGAAAAAAATATCCAAACCAATGCCATCCGATATATTGCACTTAAAAAATATAACGTGAATGCGTTTTGTCTGGAATTGTAATTAAAATTGCTTGGTCCATTGAAAGAAAGAAATAAATCTTCAATAGAAATGCTCCCCCAACCAGACGCTCCTTTGTTACACTGACCATTCGAACTGCTGCTGCTGTTACTACTGCAGGGGTAAAAGTTGTTTTGTAATTTCTTGATCCAATCATTTAGGAAGCATCCTCCAGAACTCACGATATCGTTGATATACTTTAGGTTATTAACCAATGTGAAACCCATCAAATAAATGAAGATGTCAAAGCTATTTAGGAGCTGAAATCCGATGTGGATAAGAAGAGTCGGATTGAAAAAATGTCTAATTGGATTGGAATGGCATATAAAGGACACGCAACTAACGAGCAATAATGGCACTCGAGACGCTGCAAAGGGGAAGATTTCATTTGAACGATTTTCAATTGTTGTGCTGGCTGGATGCATTGTGCCTTTTTGTGTCTGGTACTTTTTGTATTGTACACAGAGATGAAGTAGAGGATGATGATGGTATTTTATCCAAATAGAAATCCAATGAGCAGAAGTTGGAATTCTCCCTATTTTACTCATGCATTATTCTTTGAAGGAGAGAGTGGAGAACTTCACAAGATGCTTCAATGTACTCATGCGTTTTTGCTGGTTTTTACCAACAACAAGACCTAATATCACTATTATTGAACCTCTTCAAGTAATATTATTCGCTTTTTACAGTTGAACGACTTGTGCATTCGATAGTGTACGATGATATGTATGTGTCCCACTGTAGGTCTGAATTGAGATCGACAGGAAATTCGTGTGTGTTTGAAAGACTGGAATTTTTTTACTCGTCACCTTCGGTCAACCGTGTTAAATCGAAAAGGCAGTGTTGGAATTAGATTGTGTTGATGTGCTGATGCAGTGAAGTGGCTAATTCAACGATGGTGTATCGTCTTTACTTGAATTTAAAGCATATTATACTAGAATCGTTGAGAAATCGTAAATGTCTTTTAGATAGAAACTTGCATTGATGAATGATGCCGGATGCCCCAAAATATTTTTGTTTGGACAAAATAATTTTTATAAAATCGATTGTTGTTTAACTTTCTTTGCATATGTAGGACTAGTAATTAACGTGAACCTCCAGTTGGTCATCTAATCGCGACACAAAATCTGTTGAAGCCGTGTTAACTGGTGTATGGCATTTACACGGCTGATTAAAACTCAGCTTCCTTCTAATTTTTACTGGCTTTCTTACACCAAGTATTACTAATAAATCCTTAAAGTCACTCTGGCTGTCATAGTTCAAAAGATAAACATTTATCATTCGTTATCAGTGTCCTATCTGGCATTTATCCCTGTTTTGAACCACCTTGGTGTCTAAATTGTGTAGCGTTTCATAATGGAAATTGCATATATTTTTAAATACTGAAAGCAGTGCCCTTTCAGCGAATCTATAAGGATTGTGGCACATTCTATAGCTTACATACTATTATCCGCATTAAAATGAATCGCTCATACATAATGAACATTTCTTTTCACAGTTTCTACTCCGCACATTGTCTTCGCGCATTGTTAGGTGAGGAACAAAGAAATTGCGTGATTATGTTGAGTGTTCCTTTTGATGAAATAATAACCATAAAACTTTCGATCCACTCCATCAATACTTACGAATTATGAGGTTCGTGGCTAGGTACGCTTCAAACAATGGCAGAAACTAGAAAAATGGGAATGCCCTCATTGAACATTACCTTAGCAGTTATTGCCCTCTAACATTCCTAAGGTGTATGCTGTGAAGCGTTCCAAAGACCAGTTTCATTATAAAGTATGACGTAACGCATTAGATCATACCAATATCAGCAAAGTACCTGCATTCATTCCTCCAGTGTGCAATCGTGCACTTGCCCAATGTAGTATTGGTATGTACACGGACACACTTGAAAATTTGAAACGAACTTTATAAATTGAATGTCAGATTGCAGCAGAAAACGAAATCTCAATAAAATCCGCATACCTGTTGAGAATTTCATTAAAATGGCTAATAAACATGGCGATTTCATGTGTCTTGTATCATTTTGTCGTGGCCCTGTACTCGTGTACACGGGGTGAGCCTTTGTACCACACGTCAACACGCGGAGCAGCATAAATTTTATAGCTAAATTCTTATGCTGTCAAAATACATGGTATCAGGGAAGAAAATATGAACAAATCGTGTTGAGTTTTTCAAAGCCACGAGTCCCGAAAAAGATTTATGGATTTGTGTGTATGTAAAGCAGGTATGAAGGTCATTAGGAGTACAGCAAGGTGTGAAAGACAGTTCACTTAACGACTCGCAAGAACCCTCAATAATATGAGGGACCAACACTGCAAGTGAAAAAGTAATGATCTAGTTTCCCACGATATAGGTAATTTCTACAACCAATAAGGACGCTCACTTACGGAGGATGCGTTTCATATTACATGGTCTTAAAGGGAAACCTTGAAAGAATGCAGATACAAAATATAAATACACCTGGTCTAATTTCCCAAACTTGAAAATCCAGCAAAGGTGCTTTGTATTTCAGATTATTTTTAAGATGTGATATGATGTTTTGGTGCTAGCCAAACAATTTCGCAGGGAGTTTATTTTCAATGCCCTTGAAACATGTACATCTGTAAAACATGTATTTCAATATGAGATAACTTCCCCTTCTCATCAGCGAACGTTTTGTAATAGCAATACCATTTATTGTTAAACCGTGAATTATCAGAATTTTCACCCTTGTCGATCATTACCTAAAATCGACGCCAGGAACCTTACACGATTTTTTGAGCACTAATTATTTAGCAGGCAACAGTTGTAGAAATACGGAAGTCAATTATAAAAATTCGTCTTGCTAAAATGTGTGACATCATCCTAGAAATGAATATCACCAATAGTAGTTTCTGTTCCCCTAAAAGTAATTTACCTTGGTAGATCCGCTCATTCATCTATACCTATTACTGTCTCCTATTATGTAATAATGGAATATCTGGAAGGGAAACCTAATTATTTTGGTTACTATTTCATGCTACTAATCATGCAGTAACGAGAAGGTGGCCGATTTAAATCATTAAAAAGTCATACTTTAGATGTTCACAGTTACTACTGGCAGACGGTAAACGCTGATGGAGAAGGGGTAAATGATTTTATACGTTGTTATCTAACAAGGTAATAATACAGTATGGGTAATTGTCACTTTCATCATCAAATGTCACTTGTGTCAGCTATAAACAGAATTCAAAAAATGGCTTGTGCTCATCGATCAAACCTTCTGACAAGATAGAACTGGAGTTACAGAGGATTGTAGAGTAGTCCATAGGGAAATGATTTAAGAATAATTTATAAAAGGGCAAGAGGATTATTGTACACCTGTTTCTAGTAGGCAATAAACCATACCCAAAGGCAACTGTCACAGCGACAATGAGCAACTTTGATGAATAAGACATTCATCGAATAGAATATCAGGCACTTTGTTGTTATTCAGCATTACCGGACATATATGCTAATAAGAAGTACAGACTGTATGATGTGATGTTTGGTTGTATCCATTTCACTTCTTATACGCATTACGCTTGTCCCTAGTTTAAATGTAGGTTCAGGAAGCTCTACATTGATATTCATTCTGCGTTTTAAAGGTATCTTCCATCATCGTAGTCCAGTGTCTTTATGTCAACATGATGAATTTTTTACTGCAATCAATTTACTTTAAAATGTAGTTGTCGGTTGGTGATTGTTGTAGCTTTTCTGGAAATTGATTTCTACATGACATTAACACCGCAATTCGAGGGAGATGCTTATCTTTCAAGAGCATTTAAATTGTAAATCGCATGTATTCAAGTAATTATACTACCTGTATATGTATTGGGGCATGTTAATACGTTAATACCTCGCGCATTGACAATATCATATCCATAGTCTCTCAAGATTGGCATACTAATAACTCTTATGCTGCACGTCATTTTTTCGAATGAACCTAAATATTATACCCATCATTCATGGTTTGTTTTTATTCTCCACAGTACGTCAACGATTATTTTGCTTGTGATGGGGGAATGTGTTCATACTTTTAGCAAGAAAGCAATCAAATCGGAAATGGTACATTAATAAAATCAGCAATCTCGTTTTCAAAGATAACATTACTATTTCTCACTCGTCCATAATTTTATCAGAGTACGAGTGCACTTCATCTCTGAATTATGGGAATGAGCACCTTTCATTGGTTGTGTTGAAATGTGTAACATGTCTAAGTGGGATTTTAGAGTATACTAATCTTCAATGTTCAAAAGGCAACAAGGTTTTTTCTTCCTTTGCTCTTTGTGTGGTCCCATATATAGAATCCAGAAGTGGCCATTTGGCACAGATTTCAAGACCATTTTAGACTAATGCAAAGACTTAAAGAGCAGTGTAAAAAGTACCACCACTGTGTCTACAGTTCCACTACTTATTTTTTCCTCCTGCCAAATGCATCTGGTTCAAGCTTACACTTACACATAATGTGTGCAGGACGATGACTAACTCTTCTGGACATTCAGTTGAATGAGTAGTTCTTCCACTATATGGCTCAATGACTTGTCATGCTCTCAAAAGAATTGCTCACAAGAAAAAGCAAGCATTTTCCACTTGGCTTCTTTATAAGGTATATGAAAAAGGGTGAGAGCCGAAAGCGGCATTCAAAAAGGGAGTTTACGGCAAAGATTATCACTACAGCTTACATATTATCACTGTCATGCAATTGCAATGTAAGCCAGTTTCCATTTGACCATTTTCTTCGTCAGTCGTTTGAAACAGTGTAAACTTTCATTGCAAATAAAACGAGTGAATACATACAAACATACATAACAAACACGTCGCCCTTTTTTGCTTGAAATACCACACGGCTACTCCAACTATTTTTCTAAGGAACGATTCCTTCTCTCAAAGCCTTCATCTCTAATCTTTCAGGCATCAAATTTATATGTGGAATAACCAACTCAGCGTTTTTCTTTGGATTTTGTCCACTTGAATTGATGGTTTCAACTGGATGAAAGAAGGTGACTTTTACAAACATTCCCATTTTTGAGCCTCTTCATCTAAACATCGTTTCAAAACGGCGGAAGACGAATGTTATGGGGAATCTTAAAATAAGCCCATGATAATTCAACGGTCTTCTTTACAACTCTGCAAGCCCGTTTAAATATCTCCTCTTACATCAGATTGGTTTACCCAAAGGGCATCAAAATCTGAGACTTTTCCTTTTTTCTCTATCTAACTTTGCTTGTCACATTCACATTATTTCTTCGTGTCCGTTTGAACTGTTCTTCTCTATCTGTTTCTTCCTATTTCGCTTACAATGTATCTGGCAAAGCATTTCGCAAGATGATCATTTCAATTTTACATGCAATAGTCAAAGATTTGGATTCTCTTTTACCAATTTTATTTCCCAGAGTCCCTATAATGATTTTCATGCGTATCATTGCAAGGAGCATACTACATTACGTGGGAGGCGTAAAAATAACAATGACTTTAGTAAGGAGCTTGGAAGGCAGATTGTTATTAGATGTTGAATGCATACGGATAAACTCAGTTATATCTAAAACGTGCCTGCTGGTTATTGCAAATTTTGATTCAGTAAGAACTGGACAAGGAGCCAATTTCTGAAGGATTATATTTTTTACAGTATTAGGAAATTGTGAAAGTAAGGAATGTGGGCATTGTGCAACAACTGATGAGATGTGAAGTGAATATGTAGGTAACTTTGGTGAGACACCCGTCCATTAGATGCCTTTTTTGGCTTGAAAATTCGACACGCGGATAAGCGTGCAAAAAGTAGGAAGTGCAGTCTGTCAGTGAAAGCCTGTCGGAAACGGACTCATTCATTATCACAGTTAGTTATGGTTAATTGAAATTGAAAGCAAGCACAATATATTGATACCTTGATATAACCAAATATATAGATAGTTCGAAACAAAAAAAACGCCTTCTCTAATGCATATTTCACCGAATAACGTCAATTAAATGTAAATACAGCGGATAATTTGTACACAGCTCAACTCATCATTGCGTAAGTAACTCTGATGTATGAGATCCACCAGCATTTATCCAGCAAAAATACGTACATAAATAAAGTTGGAGGATCTATGGCGTTGATGTGTGTGCTAAATGGGTTCCGCCCTCTGAGTTGAACGGTGAAAGAAAACAGATCCATTAGTAGGGAAATCGACCACGAGTACATAACTTACAGTTATCATGGCAGTATGGGTCCATCCGATGCAGTGAACGGAAAGTTAAATCAAAAGAATTTAAGTATATATACATGGGATGTGTCCGCATGGGAAACATAAATTGATTTTCAAAAAATACATTTCTACGCGTCAGGAATGAATGAAGTGGGATGTACATAATATTGCTGTAGTTGGCTTATGGTATTCCCTAGTGGGACAATGAATTATATTCGATTCGGCACTGCATATACATAAATTAATAGGATGCTTGGGAACAAAGGCTCATCTCCCGCAGGTTCATGTTCAATTCACTTCAAATCCAAAGGGATACAGCTCCATTAATTCCAATTCATCCAATTTATGCTCCTTCTTTCAGCAGATCACTGGGGTTGAGCATGATGTGTGCTAGTGCTAAGTGGCAAGATCGGAATGAAAAAATATATTCATATGCATACACTGCATGCATAATGCGCTCCATGCAGCATACGTTATGAGTGCATTTGTTGAATAATAGGATGTGCACAGAACATGGTTGCTTTCTTGTCAATTTGCATACATTTTCTGATGTGCCTAACACGAGAAATTGAAAATACGTTCTCTAAGTACTCTTCGTCAAGTAATTCGTGAAAATAGGGAAAGCTGCCAAAGATTCAGTTACTGAATGAACCCTCCACATGTATGTACGAAAAAAATGCCCTCAACAACTGCCATTACTTTTGCTAGATTCCCACTTCACACCAGACTCCAATGCTATATGACTTAATCAAACTTTTGTTGAGAGAATCATGTGAATCAAACATCTGCAACGGTGGATTACAAGCGGAAATGCATCTTTGTTTGCTTAAACGAAGAATCCATCAATGCTTACATGATTGTACCCTTTCCATACTTCCTTTTGTAATGTAGGCCAACCAACAGTATAGACTTAGCGGCCTCAGTCTACAGGCAAACCGGATTCTCGGAAAGCATTAAAAATACATACATAATATAACCTTCTTCAAGTCATGTTCATTATGTTCCCAGTGGAAGCTGATTCCAAAAGACTTTTTCACAATCCTGCTCATCGAGGATCTAAATAATTCAATTACTGAAACTGATTCCTTGACTCAAACTCTGGCACTTTTAAAGCTAAGGATTACACCAATGCAGATACAGGAATTGGAAAGAACGGAAAGTACCATCCACGTCAACACATTAAGAAGTAAGACACCTTATCATTTATTAACACAATATTACATTTTGTATGCATATAGAAGATGCACAATATACTTACAAACACAAGTTCTTATATATTTGAGAGTAAAAGTCGCTTCTATATCTATACTGAAGGATAGTTAAAGAAATTAACATTATCGAAAATACATTGTACGAATATATTATGTCTGTACTGAGCATCAAAGTTTCCGGAATGTAGGTGAAAGCTACGATTACAATGTGCATAAATGTACAAAAGGTACGTAGACAGATGTTACAAAAATATTAATAATCTCATTTTTCCTCATTACAAGGAGGAGGTGGTTCCATTTTCGCTACAAGCTCCTCTTCCTTTCGCTCTGCGGTCTGACGTACACTTTCCAACTTTTCAGCTCTCTGTCTCAACTTTTCGCTTCGGTCATGAACCGTGTTCATGTCTTGTCTTAGTTTAGTCAACCTTTCCAAACCCATTTTCATCTCATTCATTACCTTTGTCAATTCTGCCATTTCAGAACTTGCCTCCAACTCTTGGTTATGCGTTTCAACTTTCTCCAACAGTTCATCTTGCTTGCCAGTAAGCTGTCGAATTTCGGATGAGACATGGGTAAGCTCCATTTTGAAATGTTTTAGCAGTCCGTTCACAGCAGCTTCTGGAAAGGATCCTTCAACGACATCTGGGAGTTTCATTTCAGATCCTTGTGCAAAATCTGGAGCAGACTTCTGTATCTCATTTTGCTCTTCCTCTGGATCGGAAAGGGGCTCTAACATTTTGAAGACGGGAAAGTGGTAAACCTGCAAAGAAGAAAAGGGGAAAGTAATATTAAAACACTTTAGTCATGTATCCACTTGACAATTTGACACTTTAAATGGAGGAAAGTTTCTCCAAGAAGGAAGGTCAATTCATTAGAAATTATTTACTCTACGAGCCATTCGCTTGTGACTCACAACACAACAACATTAAAACTTAAGAACCATTTGTTGGTTTCAATGACGTGTATCACATTACAAAAGTGTAAAAAGAAAATGCACTCAGACTCGATGCTCTGACACCCATGGGAAACAAAGGGGTGAGTCTTGAATAAATATGGAAATGACTCGATGCATTTATAGCATCTTTTTCCGTCGGCATCGGCGGATACTCAGTGGAGGAGGGAAGATATTTCTCCTTGACTTACTTAATCTTACCAGGGAATAATACTACATGTTAAAGAAAGCCGTTGCGCTCACTGCTTGCCTCTTACATCATCATGAAATCATCACACTTTTAGCTCGATTTTCATCAGTTTTAGTGGAACTGCGGTACGAGTACGAAGAAATGAAGAGTTTTTTCGGCAGCAAATATCCACAGGGATAAACTCTTGCTCAATTTTGTTGCACTGTCGAAAAAGGAAAAGAGAGATTCCCTTAAGTGCTTCCATGATATAATCAGAAGCAGCAAACCCTCATCATCAGCATCAGAAGGAAAGTCCTTTGGGACAGCTCTACTTATTGAAAAGCGTTTGGGGCAATTTTTCTCAGAGCTCTTGGGATCTAGGGTTGTTCAAGTAACAAAGTTAGCTGAGACCAGCAATTCAAGCTTTTACTGACGAGGTAGAAATATATGACACAATATAGCACAACAGCAGGAATACAGTGCCAAGTTTCCTGGATTAGTGAAACCAGACCATCATGAAAAACTGAATTAGAATCAGTCTACATTCATACATAAGTTCCATTACAAGCAGAGTGTGGCAATAAATGTTCAAGTCAGCATAACTTGTGAATCCTTCTCAAGTTTTCCGGAACTTATTGATACGAGCGATTTCCTTGCCATTTCCAGCCTGTCAGAACGATACCGTGAAATAACTGATTGTTTACTATATATATATATGTATTATATAGCAAATAGTAAGGGTGTTAGTTGGACACAACTCTATGCATGTACATACATTCAACTCTAGCATCCACATTTATACCAGCAGCACACATGCAACATAAATAGTAAATCATTATGTTCCTTTACATCCTTGCTAGAATCCTGGAAAAGTCAACGTGATAACGGTGCAGGGCATTGCTATTTGGTCATGTTGTACAGTAATTGAATCAAAGTTATCAATAATGAAATAGCCCCCAACCCTCTGGCATTCATACATTTCCTAGGAAGCTCCTCTATTCAGGAACCATTTCTTTGCCTAAGGGGAAAGACGGGCTACGATAGGGACATCTAATATATTAATAATTTTAATATGGCTCGACTGAACATTTAGCACCCAAATTTGACCGTAACGTGCTAGCCAAATCAAGAATGCTTGAATCATGAGATCCAGCGCAAACAAATGGGTACAAATCCATCTGAGAGCATGGCCCATACATTTATTATGTCACTTTATATGTCAGACAGAGTCAAAAACGGACTGCCTCCACGCTTTTCGTACTGTACAGCGTTTACAAGATTCATCCATATTAGATCGTTGACCATCTGATTAAACAGAACAAGTGAAAGTAACTTGATTCAGAAGAGTCCGTTGCTAATTTCCATAAATAAACTGTCAGTGGTGGACTAGCAAACCCCACATCATGAATGACAATGAGTATTTTGTGTGTTCTTGTGTTAGCTTCCTTCAAAAATACTGGCTAAGCTTGGCTCGGACACAATGAGTTGGGGTTGGGGGATCACAAACAAGTTCAAGGCTGACCAAATTCACAGCGGAAACGAATATGAAAAAAACGTAGACGTACATACACTGACCATTCATTTCAAGTGTTCTTACGTAAAAGTGTTCTCATGGTTCATCGAATCCATGTCTTTTTCAAACGAATGGGGACAGCTGGGAGATGGTAAAGAACCATGAGTAAACTACACACAGTCATCAACTAACCAGATTAAGAAGTCCAGAGCATCAAGGGTGAAATTTACTTTTACAAAGGAAAGACCCACGCGACAGAAATAATAGCATTAGTTCAACATTAGCTTCAGTTAGGGTATCACCATTTGGTGAGAATGAAACACTAGAGGCATACTAGGATCTGACTCACCGAACGTCTAGATTAGAAAGCATCAAGCTTTCTCAAGGAAAGTCATTAATCGCTTCTAATTCAAATCGAATCGAAACGGAGTAGTTTTAACAATCTGCTAGGCTTGAAATATTCATTGGTGTCTGGAGAATGTAAATACAACATAAGAACAAGGAATTACAATCACGCCAATAAACAAAAACTACCACTTTGTTAATTAATTCCTCGAATTCTTCCCGATGCCAGAAATGTCATTTCCCCCGTACTTGGTTATATTAGATGTATTAGCCATTGCAGAGAAATTGGTTGGAACATCTTCAATACGTGAACGCAGGTGGAAGCGAAGTGTGAGCATTTGAGAAAAGTACTTTCACAATCATACGCTCAATATCCGTAATAAACGAAGTTGAGTGTCAAATTTCGCATTTGTGAAAGTAGAGCAAATCCTATATCATTATGCTATACGTCCCTACATATTTTGACTCTCCGGCTCCTTCAGTTGTTTCTCCATATTGCTTTATACGATTCTTCCTCAATGCAATTTTCAAAACGGCGATAGTTCCCAAACGTGCAATCAACACAAACGTTCAAAAACTCCATGAAAGGTAGACGATGAGAAGGATACGACAACCCTTCGAAAACCTAACATGAGATATAAATGCATGAAATGTATATGATATCTTCAACATATTTAAGTGGAACATCCAGAAAAATATATGGTTTCATTGCAACAGTTCCTCCTTTCTACAGCTACTGGTTTGGCTCACATTCCAAGAAAATAGGTGGAAATATTGTGGCGAAATTCCTACGAGTGCTGGAAATGGCAGGATGATGGATATCCGTTAGGTACTTTGAATCTTCATGTACACGCCCCAGATTCGTTACACTACTGCTGGGCTATATATATACATATGTATCTGTACCGTACATACCCCACAAATTGTGGCCCACAACAATATTCACTAATGTAAACCGAGAAAAATGTAGAAATCCTTGAAATGTAAAATTAGACAGACACATATAATATGCGGAATGTAGTTCCACAAATATCCACTTCTCATCTCTCTGCCCCAACCCGGTAAACATCTGTAGTCGTTTCACGTTTCACCAAGAATGGTAAACGTTTCAAATCTGTCAGTGGTGATACTTTTGGTAACTGCTTGAGGAGAAGCATGAAGTATTACTTTGGTCCGTAAGAACTACACCAAATATCCGTTCGCAAGTGAAAAGGTGGTGTAACATTGCTGAATAACACATGTCACTTTACTTCGTCGAGCTCACGGATACGGCTACGGGACCACTGTTATACAGTAGCTCCCATGATGCAAATATTCCTGACTTTCACCACCGCTACTACGTACATGGAAAGTGTCCCAGAGCAAATGCTGACGAACCAGAGGTGCAATACAAAATACCAACTCACGGCCCAGCATACAAGTTTGCATATTTCCATTTTCCATGCATGCATGTTCTTGATGTTCTCTACTTCCTTTTGGAAGTATAAATCTTCCTTCATAACATCCAAACCAATATTTCATTCCCTAACTATGAGCATAATAACATACAAAAACGTGTTTAATACTTCCAAAAATAATTTTAACGCAAAAGTTTGTTAAATGCCAAGAAAATTTTCTTTCATTGCAGCAGCAGCCTAATACTCCCAGATAAGACTTACAAAATTCATCAAACTCATTAGTTTTTCAAATACCTGCAAGCTTTAACTTTAGTGGAAAATGGATAAGTAGAAAACATAATAATTTCCACATAGTAATAAAAGAGCCCATGTGCTATATAAAACCAGACAACATAAAGCTGTTGTTGCCAACTTATCCACTGAACTCCCATGATAACTCCTTTTCGGAGAGGTAATCGCAATGAATCTCCATATAATAGCTGGTGTTTGTCCATTCCCCTAGATTCAACCCCAACTCAAAGCTTCACTTTGGACGTCATCGTGTACCCGACCAAAAAAACGCAAAATGAAATACTTGTACACTGGGAAATCGTAACATGCAATACCATGTTCCACTACCCTTACGTAGAAATTGTTTATTCGAGTGAATTACCACCCAAACTAATATCTAGGGACTGAAATCTAATGTTCATAGCCAATGTGCACAACGACATTTCTTTAGAAATAAAAAATAGCCCTCTAGCAATAAATTTCGTTTTCCCTCATACACATTTTACAGTGACATCGTTTCCAGATTTTCACAAGTCCTGCAAAGCCCATATGCTGGCAGAGGAGATGGCCGAAGGCGAAGGCCACTACATAAAGCCTTCATGTATTATTACTCTACGTGCAACCCCAGACTACATTAGAGTTGGTTGGTATAATTTTTTAAATACATACATTGCTCCTTATTCATGAGAAGCCGTAAGAACTTGATCGCAGAAAAAGTTGAGAAACCGTTACTTAATGAAAGTGATCTACAACAAAAATGAATCAATCTAAAAACTGCTGACTTTAATTCGAGCAATTGGAACAAATGATTACATGGAAAAGGCTACACCAACGGCTGCACAGACAACTTGCAAAAATTGTCTAGTCATAAACTATCATGTTTTTGTAAGATATTTTCTTGTAACATACATATGAAGTCAGTACCAGTTTTACTTTGGTGAAATAGTATTTTCACTCTTTTACTTCTCTTTTGTAAAAGTAACTCGCTGCGGAGAAAACATTTGTATTCCATTCAAGTGCAACGAAATGGGAACTCCAAAAAATATTTTTACTATTGCAGTAGAAAGTTACACAAGGGACGACCTACTTTAGCAACTTCTTTCCTTGTAATGGCCAATTTATTTGCAAAATTTAGCACTTATCATAATATTAGGTAAACTCTATTGGTCCTTTGAAACACTAAGAAAAAACAATGGTGTAAAGCAGAATATGATGATAGGATCAGGGATCAAAGTGAAAAGATAACTGGGCTATGTGTAACGAAAATACTAGTATAATTTTTACTGGAAACTGCTTTTTACATAATACACTGTAGTCAAAAACATTTTTTTATCTTTCACTAGTGTAATGTTTGCTCTGCTCAGCTTATGCTCAAGCATGGTTATACTTTTATTTGCCCAAACTTTCATCTCACGGGAATTAGAAATCCGTCATAAAAATAAAAGCAGCAATTTCCCTCATTCATAAGCGAACACCTTCAAAGTTAACACCAAGTGGGAAATACTAAGCTTTATCCAGGGTAAAGCTATAATACCCTGCTTTAGGCTATCTTTACCAGCATAAGATTACAACCGGATCATGATTTGATACGATACGAATACAAATGAGACTGAGAGGCTGGAATATCAAAATTATACAGCATAAACAAGATTAAACACTCCGCTCTCATTTCAAGTCATAATTCTTAGTTTGTAACCGCATTTTTTGTAACTTGAATGTCGAAAGCGACTGGAAAGTATGGAGACAGTTGATTGGTATTGATAAATAGTAAACTAATTACTAAGTAAAGTAAATCCATTAAAATAATGCAATGTTTAATTAAACCTACGTTTGACTCGTAATGCTTTGGTAGTTAGAAATCACTCAAAAGTATGCGGCCTGCTAAAAGACTTTTTGGCACTCTGAAGTATTAAAATATTCACTGGATAAGTTAAGTTGTACGATTAAAATCAAATGATGTTTCGTCGGCTTTTTGATGGCTTGTCGTAATGTCTTACGCTACTATCAAATATGTCTGAGTTCGGGAATATGAAATATGTAGGTAGTGGTGGTAGTTGACTCCCACATAGCTACCAGCTCCTTAGCTTAAGAAGCTTCTTTTTCTATCGTGTGATCAGATATTCAGAAAAGTAGTTCCTTTTTTTCTTGAGAAGTCGATCACAAATGCTTTTTTTAGTTGAAAGAGGAAAGGAAACTGTAAGTGTTCTACTTTCCTTCATTAAATCACTTTCTCTGTCGTTCTACGCACTCCTGAAGCAAAGAACACGGTTAGTTAACATAATTTGCAAAGAAATTTCGAGGAAATTAGAAAACTTGTGCTAAATGGCATGCTAATTTTTGCAGTGCATGTAGAAGAATAGTAATTGGTTTTAATATGAAGATATAGTACATGTGCTACACACCTACATCATGTAAGATGATATACACTACATGCATACATTATGAAGGAAGTACACGCAGTTCTACAACCCAACCGTCTTTTCGTTCGTCGTAGAATAGAATACTAATAATAATGCTAATCATTGTCATAAAAATTCTGTCGGCAGTTCAACAGCAAGAGCAAGTTAATTTTAATCAAGCAAATTTTTGTTCCGACAATCTGTGCGGCATAAATTACGATAACTGCTTACATGTTGGTAAGGCCAAGCTACTATAAATAAAAAAGGTGTAGGTGAAAGCTATTGGGGTAGAATGAAACAGTCTGGCCGAAAACATAATACTATAAGGCACATTTTGCAGGAGAAAGCATAACACTAGTAAGATTTAACCTCACTGCATCAAACATTTCTTACCTTTATAATACCAAATTTAATTTAGTTTCTTTCATAATTTTTTTCAAGGGGAACTTCATGTCTTGATGAAATTTGTAAGTTTGATAACAAGCGACTACTGGAGAATCCTTTTATCCATTAAACCACTACCTTTCAACTCAACGAATTTGAAGCCTTTGCAAGTATTTTTGGGTTGTATTTTCAGTTTCATAACTATTACCTGGACATGGAGTAAAGTAAACAATCACTTATAAAATGTTTTATAAGAGATTGGTTTCATTACTCTATGTTACCTGGAAAAAATTAATTGAAGAACCAAGGAGGAAAGGAAACGATTCGACAAACAACTTTTCAAAAACATACAGAAACGTCTAGTAATTAAAACAACGATGAAATGAATTTTCAATTAAGAGAGATGGATGATAGGTTCGTCCAATTCACGATATTTTTATTACGTTTAGTACGTGAAACAATGATTTGAGAGTTTGACATTCGATTTATTTGATTGCGTGGGCAGTGGGACCACAATCTTCTTAATTGACATGATTATATATACTTTTCTTTAGCTCATTCATATTATATCATGTTGAGTACTGTTTAAAGTACCGAATTTCGAAATAAATTGACAAATATGGACCATATTATATGGTTTTCATTGAATCGCTACCTTTGTACTTCAGCATTTCCAACTTGGGAATCCCAAGACATCTTCAAGTGTTGTAGTAAGTAGATTGGAAATTAAAAGCGCAAATCAACTAGAAGACTGCATAGTGCATGGGTGCACTGATGGGGTTATATGATATGCTAACAACAACAACTACCACTAACTACCACTACAACTAACAACGTAGTTTCTAATATAGTTTAAGCATCATTGTAATAATCCTTGCATTGGCATTGCGATTGCTTAACTTTCTATCGCAGGATTTGTTGCGCTCTTTAATGAGGCGAGTAACTTGAAAAAGGGAGGTGAAAGTTACAGCCAAGCCAAGGGTTCATGTTCAAACGACAAAATAGAGAAAGCTCTATGTTTGACATTCCTAGGAAGTATGAAGTGATCGCTTTTTCTATCATCCAGCATAGCATACTGTTAAACTTGGTTAAACTACATTAATTCAATGGCTTAAATGATGGCGTCCACAAAACTTGTAACTATTTGACTAGGTTACATGATTTTTAGACGCACTCCGGCCCGAGAATGCTGCTGCTCTTGACTTTGACATCGACATTGGCTGCAAACAACTTTAAGATTATGATATTACGATGTACGATAATATAACAGCCTCATGTGCTTACAGACAGATACATAATCCAACCTCAAGAATTAATCGTAAGTGATAAAAGAAAACGATGAACTCGCAAGGTGAAAGTTTAAGGCTAACTTATTTTTAAATCAATGACACCAGTTGTATGCAATTTGCATTATTTTCATATCGTCAGAATTGAGCAAATACTAGAGTGAAAGTGCATTTACATGTTCATAAGTGTATGACAGGATCACAATAAATGTCATTCTTTAAAATCGTAGGATTATCGCGTAGCATAGTCATACGAAATGTAAACGTAACAGCTAAATAGTGTCTTTTCTTTTGACAATCAACCATTGAGCCAAGTACAGTATTCATATATAAATATAATGACAGCTAAAAAAATTCGATGTAGTACTATAATTGTAGTTTGAAATGTAACTTGATTGGAATGCTTACCGTTCAAGGTGTAAGATGTTTCTTTTACTTTCAACTTCCAGTGTCAAATGTGGAATGGAGGAGGGTAGATGCTAATTATATACATCCAGTTTCGGGTAAATTAGTTTATCAACATTGACGAAATTATCGGCACAAATATTGAAAACTCGATTGATACTTTTTGTTTAGTCACAACACAACTGGGTTCTAAATAAATAAACAAACCTGTATGATGATCTCGATCTCGCGGGACAGCAGATGAGATCTTCGGCTGAAGTGAGAATTGTTAGGTAAGTGCATAATAGTAATATTTGTTAGCTAAAAGCATGCAAACTGTTTGAATTTGAATGAATCACTAACTACAGGTTCCTTGAAAAGATAATTTAAACTATGCGTTAAAAATCTTTATAGAGTATATTAATGCATAGAGAATTGATTTTCAAGATTTTTATTTTCGAACAAGCATATTCACCTCACCCGATGCCCACAATATAAAATATATTTTGAAACAAGCAATAGGTCATCATTCATTCATATCCCATACTTTTAATTAAAATTCAAACTTATGAAACTGCATCTCTACAAAAGCGGACATACATCTTACAAAATAGTAAATCATCAAATTACTAAATCTCATAATAGGTTTCTTTAATATTTCTGATTTTCAAATGGAATAGAAAATGTACTGACAATCCTAGTTTGAAGGACCGCTTTCACCTCGATCTTCGTATTATACATATTGTGTGTTCTATGTAGTAATATCTATCGAATCATAGTTCGTAAGTTACATTATATATCGCACCAATGTAAGTTTCACACAGACATACACATACTCACAGAATAGAATTACAGATATATATTATACTTCGGTATCCATTACATGTTTAATGTGTATCATTTTGTCAAACTATGTATCATGCATTAAAGAAATAGTTTTACATATGTGATATATCTGAATATAATTTGCATTAGCATATATCTTTACTTTCCACCCCATCCCCAAAGACCCTTAACAAATCCAGTAAGTCCACTTGCTCCACCAGCTGCAGGAGACTTTTTGGATGAAACGCCAGCTTGCTCTTGGATCTCGTCCTTTGGATATTGAATGTGATTTAGGGCCAAATCAAAGAATAAAGGCTTGCAAGGAACAGGTCTAAAATGACACAATGAATGAATAAGTCAAATTTGTTGCACTTTTCTTCTATATAAATAAATAATACTTTTAATGTGTCCCAACGTTTGACTTACTTGTATTCAGGTGGGAAGGGAGCAACATTCGGCTCTCCAGATACAAGGCTTTCATCTAAAACGAAATCTTCTAGCCTATCTATAAGGGGCTCTTCACGACGAGTTAATTTAAGAGCAGCATCTTGCTTATCGCGTTCATCAGGGTTTAGACGAGCCAAGATTGCCTGAGCGTGGCTTTCTAAAACCGCTGACTCAGTGTATGCCAGTGTTCTTTTAATTATATCATGGCATGGAGAATCGGCAGGCAAACCTATAAAAATTATATTTTCAGTAAGATTCAGTGAATCGAAAGCCTCTTCAATCAAGTACACGGATTTGAAACAGCAATTATGTTGTTTTGATGTTAATTTTACACATACCTTTCTGTGCCCTGCGGAAATGCTCATTTGTTTTTTCATATAACGCCAAGGACTCTCCCCACCTTTTCCCAGTTTTGAGAGCATCAGCTAAATAACGACAACGAACACCTTTGAACACGGATATTTGGTCGTCGACCTCCAGCTGGAAGTCTTCATCAGCATCTAACAATTGTATAGTTTTCATTTCGGCAAGATTATGCAGAATAATTTCTACGAGACGCGTGCAATCCTTAGCTTGATTCTTCTCTTGCATCATTAACTCTGTTCGAGAAATCGTTAGTTTCAAGCGTAGGTAAAGTAAATAGCTCAAGAGCCACGACGGCTTCGATTTTCCAGTTTGTTGCTATATTTTACAAAACAAAGTTATTCAATAATCTATTCAATAGATCATTCTTAATTTTCGCTACATTTTCAAATAAAATAATCCTTCAATGAATCAGTAAGTACCTGCTCAATCTTCACCGTATCGCGAATACTTTGTATTCCATCACGCAGGTCAACAAGTATTTCCTCGTACATTTCCACTTTCTTATCCTGTTTCTTCTCAAACTCATCAATTCTAACCAACAGTCCTGCAATCTTCTCAGTTGGCACAGTTATCTTGTTTTTACGGAAGGTTATTTCGGACATTTTCGGTCTCTGTGCTATCATATCTTGAATAGCTGCAGATTGGAATTCCGAAGAAAGCTCAGAAATTTTTAGCTCTATTTTACAAAGAACGAGACATCAAATCAGTTTTATACACAGCATACATCAGTGTTTAATCAATTTATCTTCTTATTCTTGACAAAGTACCTGCTCCAGTTTTATACGCACAGAACCGCATGGCTGGAAGTATTTCAGATGTTTTTTCGGTATAAAGTGCAGATTCTGGGTGTTCTCCAAGGGCCTGCGCAATTTGTGTGTAAATTGATCTAAACCGAAACGGAATCAACATTAGGTTCGTTACGAGTTTTGTCGTTCTGTCATTGTCAGCTAAACAAATTATAAATGGCAAGCCCCTTACTGAGTTTTCTTATAAGCGGACATGGCTTCCTCCCACTGTTCCATTTCAAAATGGAACGATGCATTAATGAAGGATACATACGCTTCGATTTCCAGTTTCGTTCGAGCATCAACTCTTGTACTCTCCTGAGCAATTTTCATCAAATCCTCGGAATATTTAAGAGCCTTCCGTAGTCTACTAATCATATGAAATCTTTTTCTAGGCTCAGTATTTGCTTCTTGCTTTAGTTCCATTGCACATGCCCAGGCTCTAAAATAATAGCAACGATTATTTAAACATTAATTCAATGTCCATTACGGTTAATCAACAATTTATTTATGTTTCACTTCATACCGTTCTACAACCGTTAACGGAATTTCCAAGAATCGACTGTCTGCCTTCTCCGCATCAATTTCCGCGACAGAAATGTCCTTTCTTTTGAAATGCCTCCTATCTCCCTGTGGTAAATGTAGTGTTTCCCGAAGCCGACGCAAACGTCTGGAACAGTATCCATGATATCTTTGGAAATCACTGTGCCTAAGGCCATGTTGTTGTTGCCGCTCCTTCAGAACAGGCAAAACTATAAAAAATACACACCCAACGTTCAACATTTACCATAAACAGAACAACAAAGCTTGGTGCATCAAGGACACTAATTAAACACAACATCCAACATTTGCGAAATTCCAACAAACCTTTCAAAGAAATCAAAGGCAACGCCGACGAATCTCCATCATCTCCTTTCAGGTCAGAATTACCAACAGCTGCGCCAACTTCCGGTGCTACCATTATTGAGCAGGAAATCGTTAAATGTGTTGAACTTTAAATACTGAAAGACACAGAAACTATACAATTTGGCTGAACTAGCTACGAAATGGAATGTCCTAAATTCAGGTGTCAAGAAGATTCCTAATAGATTCCTTAGGACACCTCCAGCTCCAAAACCACAAAGTAAAGCTACTAACTACAACTACAGCCTACAGTAACAATTGGCAGTAACTTTTTCGATCCAGAATTTCTCACTCAAACAAATTTACTAGTCAACATCAACAATATGGTATCAAAACAAAAAGGAAAGGGAAATTCTGAATACATCAAATCTCAATAGCATGACATGTTGATATGGTTTGAGCTACGCTGCATACGTTCACTTCAAATATGCGCTCACTTTAGATCCATTGCTTCATGTGTGGTATTTGTTCCTTTGCTGTATATCCAAGCAAGCTTATGCATAAAGAATCTATATGAAAATTAAATGAATCAAGATGTGTAGATTTGTTTTGCAGTAATTAGTCCATTTTTTATTTGTTGTTGTCGAATACCATTGCTAAAATGAAAAAGGTTCACCCACACCCACAGACTTTTCCAAAATTCTTCAAATTCAACATTTTGAAACGTAAAATACTCAAGTAAAAGTATCTATATCATCTATCTGACCAAGTCTTTTTTAAACGTTAAATAATGACGGTGGAATTTGCACCTGCGAAAATATACTCAGAGGAATGGGTCCTCTGTGACCAGAGGTAGTTCCAGGTATGATTTCTGACGCCTTTTGCTTCAAATCAAACCTTCCAATATCGCCTCTGAGACTTAGTATTGCCATTAGCTGCTCTTTTGTTAAATCTGGATAGTGCTTGATAAAACTGTGAAGTTCTAATGATAGAATGTCTAAATCTTCAACTTTAATTAGTTCTGAAACGGCATCAATTGCGTTGAAAGGACAGGCTGACTGTTTTCCTTGTGGGGTTGCTCCCACACGTTCAAATAACCGTCGTATCTGCGCAACTTCGTGAACAATCTTATCGGAAGCTTCTCTTCGTTCGTCCTGGTTCTTGAATGAAACTTTACGCGACATTACTGACAAGAGATATTTCTTTGCTACTAAATTCTTCCCGTATGCCATCACCAACTCAAAGTTTTTCTGTTTTAAATGAACGTAGTCCTGCAATCACAATAATAAAATGAATCAAATTACACTCGTTCAGTAGACTGATGCTAACCTTTGAGTTAGTTTAGATATACCAAATGCAGTACCTGGAAATAATCCTCTAGTGTAACGCAGATGGTATCAACTGCTGTTCTACTTTTCAGCCAGTTTCTTGTAATTAACTCTTGAAAATGAGGTTCAAGATCTAAAAATGCTTCTTCCAAAAGAAATTCTGCTGCTTTTTCTCGGAGATTCTAAAAAGCCCATCCAAATGATTACAAATGATTGAAAACAACTGAACTTCATCCCAATAAAATATAATGATTTGTTACCTCAAATGTTTTCAAAACATTCTCAAACCGATGAGCCGCTTCGCTGTCCCCAACTGCTGACTTCCAATATTTATCTTTGGTTTGGTGAGCGAGTTCCATAAAGTTAAGGCAGTTATTAACTACTGCTATAATGAACTGTGTGAAGTTTTGTACCTATAAAGTAAATTCAAAGCTGATTAGCTACTGCTACAGTCACTAACATTTACGTACTATTACAACACTAGTATTATTCAGTGATTTAATGATACCTTGCTACGATCCTCAAAGTACTTGGACTTGAAATCTTTAACTTCATTTTCATATGATTGTCCATACGCCCGTATCATGTCCAAACTGAGAAGCAGCATTTCTTGTACCAATTCAATGCTAATTGTAATGAAAACAGCAATAGTAAATATCCCTTCAAGTCTGACAAAAAAGTTCATGATTAACAAATGCCACGGTCGGTACCTGACGGTTTCAGCCAGACGAAGATTTTCATCGACCATTTTAAATATTATAATAGGAGCTTCTGTATGGAAGTGGCTATCACTGTCAGATTGCGGAGAAGAGTTTTTCCACCATTCCTCAACTTCCTTAGAAAGAGTATTCATTCTCCACGAGCGGTATTTTCCATCAATATTCTGAAATTTAAAACTGACATTAAGTCTAGTTCAACATAAATAAGATGTAAAATCTAATAGATTAAACTGTTACCGCTAGGTATTTTTTCTTCAAATCTTGAACTACTGGGTCAGGTAGCAAGTTTGTTGGAATTTGTTCAGGTTGTAAGTCCAAATCAAGATTCTTTAAAAGGTCCGGACCAAGATACGTGTTCAAGACCCATGCTAGAAGCGAAATAAATTCGTAACCCTCCAACCCAGATATGCATTCTTCCAGCTGCAAAGTGCAAAACAAACTGTTGTAATACCCAATTCGCTCATGTTATTGTTGTCCGATTATCCAATTTGAAAACATATGTAATTGTAAGTTAATTACCAGTTTTGACAAACAGTCATGATACATGTTTACGTATCTTTGTAGAATATCATACGCAGGTGGAAAACAAGGAACGCATAAGGACTTGACCACTAGCAAATCTTCAAGAATGAGTTGTCGCATAACTTCCAAATATCTAACAAGCCACATTTTGTTTTCGTCCCTGGACTCCAATTGGCAGGCTTCCAATCGTTCGGTGACAGAGGATTCCAGAATTTCAAACGCATGATTCTTCCATTTTTTGGGACGACCAGGTGGTTTAAATCCGGATATGTCCGTTCGCTTTATACAAATTTAATCCATTAACCGTTACTTGCGAATTTTATCCAATTTGAAAGAGCAATGTTAGATACTCATTTTTTTTCTCTTTTACCTGCATTGCCACAGAGTCTGCTTTCTCCTCGCGCTCAATTATTCTCAATGTAGTTACCAATACCGAAGGTTGCTTCCGTGCAACATTAATTGTACGCTTAAGATTTAGTGTTAGTTGTCGCTTCAAAGAATCTGATAATTTCTCAACATCAGAAAAGTAGTCTAGCAGCATTGTTTGCTCAGTTCTGTTTCCCATTCGAAACAACTCAAAAAGAAGTTCATCTCGAGACGTTTCTAATTCACTAAGCATCTGAAAGATTATCACAGCACAAAATCGATCAATTAATACTGGCAGTGACTTTTTTTAAATCCAAATATTTCTGCTGAATGTTTGGTTAGGTGGGTAACTTACAATATGGGCGTGGAGCAAATTTCCTTCATTAATCAGTGAATGTGCCTTATCGAGGTTTTTATTGATATTAAAAATATTATTCATGTTATCAGTAGCCATCACAAGTTGAGAATGTAGGAAACTCTCCTCTCGGATCTCTTGGAGTTCTTTAGCAAGGGTTGGCACATCTTTTAGACCTTTTTGAATTTCCGCCGTGCTGAAAGAAAATCCGGAAAATGTTTTATATTTGTAAATACTTCGACACTGCGTTAAGTTTACCTACATCAATAGGTTTCTTACTGTTTTCCAACTTTTTCTAGGTCAACCCGAGCTTGTTTTAAAAGTTCCATGCCTCTTTGAACGCCTTCTAACTGAGATTGTAAAGCTGTCTTTAGCATTGCTTCTTTGGAAGCCTTTTTACGTGCCTCCCGTTTCCGGAACTCTTCCACCTATTAAGAAATTTAAAAAAGGTTTTTTTACAAAGTCTACTTTCTGAGCTCACGTAAATTACAAAACTGCACGAACCCTCTCTAGCTGGTCTGGTCTTTGGATCAACCCAGCAATCCTTTCAACAGCCTTAGCCCTGGAGGCTGCTTCTGCATTGCTGATCCGGCTCATGTTGTCAAAAGGAAGATACCATGTGGAATTGCCTGCAATTAAAGTAAAAAAAATACCACATGAGAATTAAATTTTTAATACAAAAGTGAAATTTCCTGAAATAAAAATCATCACGTTATCAGAGATTGCTGCCACTAACCAGGTTCGGCTTTCACAACCAACAATGACTTGACTCGCTTCCACTTTTTCATGGTTAAAAATATAATATTTACTAATCAGTGGGGAATTATATTGTATGCAATTTTCGATGTAACTTTTACACTCCAAATTCACCCTAATAAAATGTAGGGATATAAAAACACATTCTAATCTACTAATGATAAAAAACTTTTCAAACAACGAAACTGATCCATTAACCAGCACACAATAACGAGATAACGACAACTGACAACTGCCATGCATGCCGGTGGTGCATTGTGACTCATCTGCATCCCCAGGTTTAGTCAACACTCAACTTCAAAAAATACTCAACCAATCCATGCGTAAATTGTTGTGACGCCCAGTTTTCCTTGAACATATGCATACATGCATATTACATACTGAGATAACAATACCATGACCAACTTCCGGTCAGGGAAAACGAAAGCCCATCACCAGAACGGCGTCTGCTTCACTATCCCCCGTATACAACAATCGAATATACAAACTGCATAGAATGGAAGAAGTTTGTCATGCAGTAATGAAAAGTCATTTCAATCGGATCACCATCCATTGATGAGATGAGGTACTAGAACCTTGAGAAAGTACGTTCTCATTTCTATCATCTTTTACATATTAGGTTACTTATGAATTACTTTCATGTCTATTTAGGTGAATGTATGCAGCAAACAAAAAACCATGTAATAATATGACACATTTGACTTCATTATCCAAAGTACCTTTCCTACTACCTTTTCAACAATCCCAAAATTGAAAATGAAGAATTGAATGGTAGCCATTAGAATACCCCAACATAATTACTCCAGTCGTATTTCTTGTCACTAAAATCTCAAAGATCTCTACCAATGACCGACGCTAACTAGCTCAAAGTGGCTAATTATATAATTAAGATGTACGTATTAGTATTTACAGTAATTTTCATAATTGCAAATTTTAATTATCATCCAGTATTACCTTCAAACAAACGATCAATCCGCACGCAAGCATGAAGGGGTTAGAAACTTGCAGAATCCTCCCGTATCGTGAAAATTGATTTCAAGAGCTCACTGTTCACATTAGTTGCAAATTCATTTCCTCTGTCAAAACCGGAAGTGTACTGAAGAA
Source organism: Orchesella cincta (assembly GCA_001718145.1). NCBI lineage: Eukaryota > Metazoa > Arthropoda > Collembola > Entomobryomorpha > Orchesellidae > Orchesella > Orchesella cincta. Next base: position 36,740 of record LJIJ01000898.1, read on the forward strand.
CTTATGTGGTAGTAAAAACACTTGTTTACCAAAATTCACCTTCACCATTTACCACCCACAATGAATGTTATGTTGTTTTGAGATGAATGAACATCTGACATTCTGACCTGTGAGATTTTGACGTGTATCAGCACATCTGAAGAGCCCAACTCGCCCCGTAACAAATGAACAAATTTCATTTCGGAAGCTTATACACTTTACACACTCCATTCTTCACGTGCTTGAAGTGCTGTTAATGCTTTTGCTTATTGGAAGTTCCGATAAATAACAAACCGTTTATATGCCAAATATTTAAGTAACTGACTAAGCGACAATTAGTTGCAAATGTTATATATTCGACTTTAAATCTGTTAAAGTTGTGGCTAGAAAATTTGATTAACTTCCGTTTAAGTATGGCATCGTTGTCGCCTCCATTTATTTTGTGCCCTTTGCCTGACCGCAAAGCGTTGTTGGGCATTCGCCAGGATTCTTCGGTGAACAAAGCTATTGTGACGCTCGGGAAAAATATTGCCATACGTTATCATGTGAGTCAGTTGGTGTCTGCAAATTTAGAATCTTTCATGTGCGTTATAATGTGTCTTAAGTATTTGTTTCCTCTCCATCATAGGTGTTGGAACAAAAGCAGGAGTCTAGTTGGACCACCAGTCGCTACTGGTTTACTTCCCCAGTTACATACTGTTATGACTTTGGTAAATATGGAGCTGTTCTCAACCATAATATCATAGCACTTTGGCAGGAAGCAGATGCTACACTTTCCAACATATCCAAAATCAAGGTATATATCTTGAAATTTATCGGAACTAAAAATTTAAATATGTGTTCATTCATGGGTCAACTCATTTTCAGTTTTCAGATGAGGTTTTCGGACTACACTCTAGCCCCAATGGTCGGACCGTTGTTGTTATGAAAAATGGAAATGTAGCATATTTGGATGATGTTTCGGGAAACAAAAGCTTGGTTAAAGATGCCATTCTTAGTGGGGGTGAATCCATAACTTACTTTGAAGTGGATGATAAAAGCAATCTGTGCTATTTATTCACCTCTATTGAAGACAAGGTGAATTTAAATTCTACTCTCAATATTGCAATGCAATGATAAAGTTGGTTAGCAAAGTTTTTTTTGTTTACTTCTGCAGGGCCATCAAAAATTACAAGTTGTAACAATGAAAATAGACGGAGAAGGAGCTGAAAAGGTTAACAGTCGCTGTGAATTTGGCAGTGACACAGACAAAATGTTGGGAAGTTGTTTGCATAAGGACATATCAGAAAGTTTCGTTGCATATTTCGGTAAGTCGTTTTTCGCCCATATTGACTGTAGTAGGCTTACTCGCAAATGGTAATTTTAATTAACTGTCTTATTTAATTTTAATAGGATCTGACGGTTGTATTCGAAAGAAGAAGTTAATGGCCGGCAGTAATGAAATTGACCGTATTAAACTTGCTAATTTGAGCAAATACATTAGCAAAGCCAATCCCGTCACTATGTGTCCACTGGCAGATAATTCCAGTATTGCCATTTACGGAAGCGATCCTGCTGAAGAAGGGGCCGTTGTAATCATCTATGACATTCATTACGATTTAGTGGTTTCAAAGCAGTCCTTGAAACTATACAGTGTTCCTCCGTTGATGGAAAAGATTGGACAATCTTTAGTTGTTCCATTAGGGCTACACATTCTAGTTCTCGGGTTTCGTATCACAAAATCCCTTTTATCCGCAGTCGTTGGAAAGCACCAAGCAAAACTAGACGAAGAAGTATTTGAAGAAAGAAATCCATGGAATACCACGGCTTGGGATCCAGATACAGAAATTGCTAATATCTCAGCATCATCTAACACAAATAAAAATGCTACTGACGGAAAAGAGTTGGAAGCAGTTAAGCAGGCATATCCTGTAATCTGGGAAACAATACAGCAAGTGAAAGTATTTGAAAATGAAGGACAACCTGAAGCAGTGTACGTATTCAAGAAATTTTCAGTTCCTTTCCAAAGTAAAATACATATGATTGATGATTTTATGACTTTTTGTTACAGAATCTGTAATCACGTTATACCTGCAGCACTGGAAGCAAACAATAGTTCGGCGCTTGATTGGATTTTAGATACATTTTCAGACATACCTGAAGTCCATGTTGTCAGTATGGTAGTGTTTTCCTTGAAGGAAGTTAAAGAAAGTAATGAGGTCAATGAACGGCTAAACAAACTCCTTTTGAGGAAATTTGACAAGCAACTTCTGACTTCAAGTTTACGTCACATACCATATGAAGAAGTTAAGAAATTACTGGGGTATCTAAATGCCTTGATTGAAACCAATTGGGAGTTGAAAATCGATTATGAAGACGAGTCTTCAATGAAGTCCTGGTTGAAATGGTGTTCAGCATTGATTGATGCACATTACACGAAATTTGTTCTTCACAGCGAGACTGATATTATTGAAAATTTATTGCAAGCTATATGTGAGTGTACAAAAGTAATGGAGGCAGTACAGGAAATGGAGCCGTTTTTAGTGTTAACATATTCCAAAAACTTCTTTCGAACCTAATAGCAGCTCCATTAGTAGGTGGAGAACAGAAACAATTACGTTTGAATAATGATTTTTTAAGGAATATTTTTAATGTTCTAAGGAAAAAATAATTTTATTAAGTAAAGCCAAGAAACTTTGCTGCAAAGTATATCCTAAAATAATGTTTTGTTAAAGTTTAGAAAGCTGGTAATCTATCTACATACCGTTTTATCCAAAGACCTTACATTTATGGTCTTATCACTAATTTTTTTAGTGTTAATAAATGATTAAACGAGTTAACTTAATTAGTCGTGTTGATTTAATCGCATTGTCGTTGTTTATTCTAATGTAACCACTCCGCACAGAACTTGAGCCATCTTCTATTATGTATGTATATAGTAAAAAGTAGAAGAAGAACTGGAATTCTGTTAGAAATTGGTTTGTAGCCTTCAGTTGAAGCTCTGATATACAGTGATTTCGCGTGAAAGAATCTTGTGTTGAAGCCCTTGTGAAGATTATGTATGGGTTTATAATACAATGCAGATTTACATTTGTACATCCTCCTTTCTCCTGTAAAAGCCGAAGAATCAATTCATTAATAATCTTTGGAACCATCCTCTTCATGGAGTAGTATATGTTGCAGTTGCTCTGCGCATATCAAAAGCGTCATCTTCAAATAGTATGCCGATCATCTAGGATTTCATAGTTGGTAGAAAGTTTATCGCAACTGCCCATGGACATTGCTGAAATATGAGAAAACTCAGTTGACATTGTGTGCTTTCATTAATAATGCCATTAGTTGAGTCAGCTTTACTCACCGTATAGATTTTCAGATGCTGAGAGAAGAAAGCTTGGGACGGTTTGAACTGGTCGACTACTAATCTTCTCAAGTTCAGCAAGGCAAGCTGAAGATCCCCAGTCAATGCATGGAAGATTATATTCTGGATTTTCTACGGCTGTGATAAGAGGAATACTATCTATAGTGGGAGTGAGTCCGCTCCGTACGAATTGGAGTGAGCATGATTGTTTAGAATGGGCGCAGCTTCTGGAATGCTTGGAAGTTTTGAGTTACCAATTGCGTTGGTCTCTGGAACACTATAGGGAATCGCACCAACAACTAGCGGTGTACATATTTTTAAATCAGTCCATCGTTCTAAGACCAACTTTATCTAAAGGTTCAAAGGAAATAAAGGAATTATTCATGCCATACAATGTAAATGCCGACGCAAAACTCTTTTGTATTTCATAGCTTTTTGCTTTACATAACTTACCTCTAAGTAATACTGAAGTTCCATAATTTTACATCCTGTTAATGGATTTGGAGGCAAGTCTGGTATTTGAAAGTGATTTTGCCAAATCAAGTAGCCTTTCATTTCAACGGACGGTCCCTATGCATTGGACAACCTTGTCTGCCTGTGACTTTCTTTCCGAACCAACTTTATACGTGACATGCTAAAACAAATATAAATTTCAAAACTTATAGACTAGCCAATAGATTAAGTATGTGTGTATATGAGTTAAACTCCTTTTCCTCTTACACTTCTCAAAGAAATGATAATGGAGCTAATTCGAATGCTTGCACTATCCTGATTTCAACTCCAAACTGGAGGTATTCACTTGGATGAACCCCGCTTTGGACAAGAAGAAGTTGACAACGAGTGGTCCGTTTTGACATAACATTAGGCCTATGTGCTTCCCTTAAAAAAATTTTGACAGGTGTGCGAGTTTAGGCTCAGCATTAAGATCTATAAGTCCTCGAATCTCTATCGGAATCACGGAGGTATGAGCATCCTTCCAGGATCTCAGTATGGAAGCCTCTAGTGTGTACTTTACATGACCATGTTGACCTTCAAAGGTGGACGGTATACTGGTGGGAAGTTGAATCGAAAAGCAGTAATCATGTCTTCCAGGCTCCAGCAACTGCTCTCTTCCGTCCTCTATACAAATTTAAATACGAGTTAGTTTCCTTGTATGAATTTCAAAAGCTTTATTGGATCTGCTGCGCAGATGCAAGCTCTACCTCTTCCTAGCAAATTAACCCGAGTGTCAATGTAAACTTCGGAATCGGTGTGAACATTGTGGCTGTATTTAATGCTGCTTATTCCTCCTTCCCAAGACACATACCCCTTTCCCAGAAGTCGTATGCTGATACCTTTTGCATTATATCGTTTAAAATATATTTAATTAGCATGAGTAAATAATTCATTAAATGAGTTATTGCTCAAATCGAGCCTAGCACATCGTATGTACGTACCTTTCACGGCTTTCTCTTTATGTAAAATGATCACAACCCTTCCTGTTACGGTTTGACCAGATATAAAGCACTTAGACTCTTGGTCCAGGTCGATTTCGAACACTTGTGGATACATTGTTAAATTTCCTAATGAAAGTCACTACTTGCAGTTCCAAGTGCTATTTTCACTTGCCACATTAACACGTACTTTTCCCTTGATATACATTTGAAGCACAATGTTGGTAGACTATAGTTTGAATTTAGTATAAAAACTCAACATTTATTCAGGCTCGTTATATTTATTTAAAGTTTTATAGGGTCTACCCGTCCCTTTCCCCTATACTGTTTATCCCCTAGGTGGGACAAAACTCCTATGTGGATGGAGTGAAACACAGTATATCAGAGGAAAACAAACAGGACCATAAGAGAATTTAAAAAAGGACAATCCTTCCACATGGTAGCCTATCCTAAGAGAAGACAGTGGATTCTGCTCCCTTTCACTTGTGTTCCACAGAGCGTTGTCTTGTATCTATCGATCAATTCCTGTAAATGTTGGACTACTCCTTGGTGAAAGCACGTTTTCTTCTTTCCAATGCAGCATTTCAGATACGAGAAAAAGTCTGCATCCCACACTTTAGATATATCATTTTATTCAGCTGAAATCCCATAAATGCAGGTACGTCTCTGTACGAAGAGGATTTTATTTGCACAATCAAAATGAAGTGAAACTTTTCCTCAGATCATACACAAAATTTTATGAGTTATGACATATATATTGGATTGAAAGTTTATCTCCGCCTCTGCATCAAATTGATATGTTTCTCATCTATTGATAGCTATATATACTTCTTTTGAAAGTATTTTTATACTTGTGAGAAGCACTGAAATATGAATTCATGGATGCTCATTATGGATTATGCTCATTGGTTCATAAACTTCCACTTTTGCGATACACAAATAATCCCATTTATGTAAAAGTCTAGTTTTCCTTTGAAGTTTGATTCCTGAAACTTCAAAGAGCAGATCTAAATTGATTTATGTAAGATATATCTGCGTTTTCAACGAACATTGAATTGAATGTAATGTATCACACCATTGTGTGTGTGCCTTGATATATATATTACTCTATCCGCTTACCTTCTGACTGAAGTACCATAATATTAAATCAGATCTCGAATGATCCCTTTCTTCAAGAAGAGGATTAGAGTATATTAGGCCGCATTAAATGCTAAAGGTTATTTTGCATGACGCATGTAGTAAGCCACTTATTCTTGAAGCTAAAAATACTGACAAATGACAATCTAACACGTTAGATTGTAATAATCTCGGAAATCGCAAACTTGCAAAAGTGTCCGACAGCTCCGAAACCATGTACCTAACTATCTGGTTTAACTCGTTTTCAATACAACATTCAAATTCGGCTAAACTCGCAATATCGGAATCTGACAGGATCCGCTTATTGGACTTGCTCTCGTTTCAAGTATGAAATACCATGTCTTCGGCTCAATTAATTCCTCTTGTATGTGGCAGTCGAATTAATTAGCAGGTAGAGAATAAATAATTTCATTTCATAAGTGACCTTAGAATGCATATAAGATGGTAGTTATCACGTTACCGCCGATCCCCAAGGCTGATTTTGCAGACATTCGCAAACAATGGAGGTGGGCATGAAACAATAAGTTGCAGTTGGTAAACTTTTGCAGACAGTTTTATGCTCATCTGTCGGCTACCTAGAAAAAGCAACAGGACACAGGCAGGAGGACTACCAACAATACGCAAGTTGCATAATGTCTAATGATAGCAGCCATGAAAACCCAGTAGCACGAATTTTGACTAGGTGGGATTAGACCCGAGTCAGAAATAAGCAAATAAATTAATCTGGCATCTTCTTCAACATATAACTATTAGCATTATCTTATGCTCAGAATGCATGTATGAATATGAATGTATATAAATGTTCTCACGTTACGTTCGAGTAGCTTGATGAAGAAGTTGCAGTTTCAAACAGTGAGTAATATTATGTACCTACTTACGTATAAACAAGATGCGCTGAGCAGTACCGTTCCACCTCGATGATTGTTATTGCTATTTTCCCTTCTTTTCACAAAAGCCTCTTCTCACTTACTTGCAGCCTTTGCTTATCGTTTTGAAAGAGAAGGCGATAAATTGTAGCCACACATACTATAGATCTCATTCACGTTTTTGCAATTGCAGCTAACTGTCGGTTTTGTTACTGAACAAGGGGAAATATTGCATTCTTACAAGCATGCATGCAAATAACAAACATATTTAACAGTGTTAAAATTTGTAATTAAGAGACTTGACACACAGGTGTAAATGAAAAGTATTTACCCCACCGATTTTTCATACATATTTTAAAATTCAAGGCTCATAATGGGATACAGTATTATATTGAAAAGTGAATATCCTAAAATAGGAAGTGACCAAAGTTATGTTATGTACATTATTTAAGAGTTTTTGTCATGTTCTTAAAATTACCACAGCACATAAGTTTTGTTTGTGCAAAAGTGAATAGTGACGAAATATACTAAGAAATATTTGAGTTTTCAAAATAGAATATCCAATTAAAACATCACAATGTGCTGCTTCTTTTCGCAACGCACCTTTACTTATTTTTTATCTTTCACACATCTCGTAAGTTTGCTTTCTTAAACTTACATTTTTAAGAAATTAGACATGATAATAAAAGTGTGACTTATAAAGGTATGCTTACATGTAATCTCTGTTTTACTTTCACAAAAAATTTAGTTTTTCGCCGTTGTGTTCCTATCCGTAGTTGGAATGGAAGCGATTATATTTTATAAGTCAGAACCATTGTATGGCTGGTCTTCAGACATATCAACTAGTCTGGTAAGATTAAAGTTTATGAAAAAAGGATTATATGAAAATTATACGATGAACTAGAATAAAATGTGGTTAATTTTAACACATATCGTATCTATTGAATTTCAGATCAATGACAGTTTAGACCTTTACATAGTCTCTGGCTATGGATTTCTCTATCTCGTCAGTGCCCTAATAATATTCCATGGAATTCATAAGGTGAGCTGGAATTTTTTTTGCTGTGAAATCAACTTTGTTCTTCTGAGAAAAAGTCCAGCTATTAAAATATATACCGTAAAATTATTCATGTATAATAATAATTGGTGTTTTTTCCAGGAATTTGTTTCTGTTATCAAATGGATGACTGTAATTTTCTTTATTCTGCAATGCTGTTCAGTTGGCATGCTAAAGCATATGCTGGAGAGACATCCGGATACGAAAGGATCCTCCTTCCACGACGCTTTGGAGACAATGTTCAGTTCCAGTCTGACTGTATTTTTTATCATTGTTCAATTGTTCCACAGTATGATCTACTTAATTGACCTGGTTTTATACGCCTGTTTGGTGTCGAGATCGAAATTAGTTGTTCATAAAATAGTATATGTCTGAACTGATTGTGAGCAAAAGCCTTGTAGATTTTTAGCTTGAGTTTTTCCCTAGCGGAAAAAAAACTTGCTCACGCGTTGCTGCGCTTCATGGGTATCGTCTAGAAAGCAAGATTTGTTTATGGGCATTGCATACGCAAATTAAACATGAAAATAGGTACAAACAAAAGTTGGTCTGCTCATTTATCCATGTACGGCTACTGCTTGAAATATATATGATAGTGTTTGGTATTATCAACATTGTGTACTGTTTCTACATAATATGCAAAAGTGAAAAGGAAACAGTTTTTGTATGTAACTTGGTTAGTAGGTTCAGCATTGAAATGTGCATTTTCACTTAAATTTTTACTCAACCGTATTATTGTATGCTTACATGTAGTATTTATTATAACTGATGAAATTACTTTTCTTTTTAGTAAGTGTCTTTTGTCTATATTGTATGTTTTTAAAGATGTGTGGTTGCAATAAACAGCGTATCGCTGTATAATATGTTTGTGCATGTTAAAGTTGCAGTTCTCGTATAATTGTTTCAATTAAAGCACCTTGTAATTAGAGCTTCTACCGGTGTTTGTGATTTTGCAACAATAGGAGACTTTGCCCGATCCCGTGGGAAATTTATGAAGACTGGTTGTATATACCTCATATTTAGTAGTCGGGATGTGATACAAAAACAGTCAGTCAATGTCATAATTCATTGCTTCTCGGATCTCGTCGTTCCAAAACTCAACATTATACTTTCGATGTAATACGTGATGATTGCGGTCTATCAACAACACACCCTTTACTTGCAGCTCTAGTTACTTTTATAACAATGTGTTACACTGCTGTCAATAATGCCACATTCTGTAATTTTGGCGGAACCTGCTAATCTAATACCAAAAATAAGTTGGATTTTATCTCACGGTTTCAGCTCGTGTGAAGTAGGTGTACGAATTTCGAAACTTTATTTTTGTGATTTTATTCAAATACGGAGCGGAGGTTTGGTCTGTAACATTGTATACATTTCCATTCCTGGCGATACCACTCCGACAAATAATACCCACAAGTCTGACTTCCTTCTGCAATTCTAATTCCTTCCGCTTGAGGTTTCAGCTTTACAAATATTTGTTGCAGTCTGACATTTATTACACTGACCTAAAAATCATTAATTTCCAAGTCGAAGCAATGTACTGAATCGCTGAACATGATAGATGTTTTATCCTTTCAATCGTCCTTACAATTATTTTGATCACTTTTATTCTCACTTGTCTAACGTTGCCCCTATTTCCTGAGTTGGCAAGTTTTCTTCCCCATAAATGTTCTCTTGATTGCAACTGTTTTTAGTAATGAATTACTCTATTTTTAGTCATTTATTTTCATCTTAACATTTGGGTCACTTTAAAACTTATTGGATCATGGTTATAACGTATGATTGATTGATATTGTTTAACTTCAGTTTTGCCCGACTTTCAGTTCATGAGAGTATAAACAATTATTTTTAACAGTATAGCTTGTATAATATTTACAAATACGTCATTGCCACACCGATAAAGGTGTTATCATTGCAAATAAATCGCATTCATGAACAGTCCCATAATGCAGCTTCAGTATTCACAAATTCTAATCTCGGGTTAATTACCTAAGTACTCTGAAGGTATGCACAGACCAGAATTATGGGAAAAGCTAACAGTCTACCACTTATCGCTTCCAAAATTACGTCAACACCAACATCAGCCCGGAATCAAAACAATGATGAAATCAGTGTTTTTACATACAGAGTTTAGGATGCGGACAGACATTGCGGAGCAGATTAAATCTTGTTACTTTGCATTCCTCTGCAATATGCAAGGCATACCTAACTAACTGTCACAGACCATATTGAATGTGACACAAATTTTCCAGATCAAACCTTAAGAATCGATATGCATTAATAAGGCCGGAAACGTAAGAATACTTATCAACAGTTAGTACTGTTCCAACCATTGCTTGCAAATTCTGTTAAATTTTATGATTTACAAATACAGTTTTGTGGTTCTAAACCCATTTTAATAGCGTAAATGATTACACTAAATGTCCTGATTGATAAATCTGTGCTGCAGTTTTCCGAGATTGCGGAGTAGGTTGGAGTTTAGCTTTAGTCATGTCATGTCATACCGTAAGATAAGCGATGCACTTAATAACCATTGTTAACAGAGCCAAGTAATTTGACAGTCTGTTCCACTAAAAATCAACGTAGTTTTAACACAAGTGTTTTTCTTTGCCCCAAAATAGGTTATCAGTTGAAGGCATTATTGTATGTTTTAATACACGATTTTTTTTATTCATTGACTAGAAATCTTAAAAACAAAGTACTAAAAACTAGGTATGCAAAGGAAATTAACTTTAAATAACCTATATATAAGGACACTTTTGGCATTTTGATGTCCATATTCTTGACAGTCAACATGCATAAGCCCCTTCGAAGATACCTGTTACTCTGTCTCCTACACATGCATCCCGTTTTAAGCAGTTTTGTAAGAAGGAATCAGGCAGAAAAACATCTTTGGAAGGACCCTACCAAATAAGATTTTCTGCTCTGACTGACTGACTGAACCTGTACGTAATAGAAAACGCAAGTGTACATCAAGAAAATATCACGTTGCGTGTGTGGCATTCTCATGTTGATGTCTGCAACCCCTACAGAACGGTTCGTATCTAAAAAGTTGTGATCCTCATCCACGCTTTTCTTCATGCACACCACAACAACCTGCTTCTGCTTCTTAACTTCCAGAGACGAAAGTTGGTTCCGATCAGTTGCATTTTTGGTTGTGAAGAGGAAGGTATTATTATTATGTGTAGGGATTGAAAGTTTACCTTCCTCGCACGCAAAGCGTTCTTATATATCAATACCAATCAACCATTGCATTGCATTGCTACAAGATTTGTGTTCATTTTCATCTCTTATGTACAAGACTCGAGGACAAAGTATAATCTGAGAACGCATTTAATCTGCACGTGTACAAGCTTCTCTAATTTCTCTTTGAGCCATACTTTGATAAATGTGAAATTCATGAGTCGAACGTTTTAAAAAGAAATTAGGAAGAAGTTTTCAAAACTGTTATCAGTTGAATGCAGTAAGTGCCAAGTTGCCATATATGTGTCATCGGATTAGATTAAGTTGGAAATTCCTTAATTCTGAAAGGCAAGGAATTAAGTACAAGTCCAGTTCACTGGCTTTATGAAAGAACACCATTATTGTTTTTGGAATCCGTGAGATATGGAAGCGATAAGGGATCCATAACCGTGAGTCAACCTTTCAAACCAATATTTATACATGTACTTTTGTAATCTCCATTGACATACCATGTCCAAAATATCAGCCTTCAAGACTTTGAAGATTTATCAGGAAGGTTGTCGTTGTCCGCTAGTAGTTGCTCCATCATCATCATCAGCATGAGCCACTTTTTGATTACCTTGTATTTAAGAGTTGACTGACTCACTTTTTTTTTTGTTTTCCGAAGAGCTTAAGCTATATTGGCTTTTACAGAATACTGATAGTAATATTTGAAGTAAAACGTAAATTTTCTTGTCCTGTCCAGACACGTTGGTGTCTATCAGAGCGAAGTAAAGTACTTGGATTGAGTATTGAACCCACGTTAAGATAAAGTGAGTTGGAGTAAATTGTTTTCTCTTTACACGTTGTAAAACGTAGTAGCAGCTTCATAATGTTTATAACTACTACAATACAAACTGTTGACTTTTGTTGTTGTGAGAGTCGCGCATAGCAAAAAGACACAACAACCCTGGTAGAGATAAAAGTTATCAGAAAGACGTTCTTAGGAAATTCTATCTTTGCTGGCAGAACAAAATCTGTCCTGTCATAATTCATAATGTCAGTCCTCTTGTGCATGCACGCTTTACATCACTATATGATCATCGTCCTGACTTACGAACATTATTCACATTAACGATTGAAATGATGGGACTCATCATAAGGATAAGCTGGACTGATGGCCAGTTTTAAACTAGCAGATATTAGAAAGAGGATTCTTGTGTGCGTTCACTATGTTTTCGTTATTCATCTCCGCCCATTCCGTTTTTGTTTTCTTGTCTATTCACCATTATCATAAACAACTTTAGAAGAAATCGATTGCACGAAACCTTACAAGATTCATAGGGAACTAGGAAGAAAATTTAAGCTGTCATAAAAGGAAAAACCGATAATTATACATGCGATTCGAGCGACTTGCTTTAAAAGTCCCAACCTTTTCAACTTGCAGGTCGACTTTCAACCTTAAAAGTTTCAGTCAAAACTTGTTAAGGTTGGTGTTCATCGGCCTGTAAAACACAGGGCACACACGAAGTCAATTTTTGTCAAAAATCATTCAAACATGAGCTTTCCTTAATGCATGCCCTACGTAGAAGCGGAATGAGTGAGTAACCCTAGTGGGCATTTGAAACAGGACACTTTTTTAGCTCATTATTTTGTCCACTTTAGTAATGCGGACATAGGAAGTACATTTTCTCAGATATTTGAGGAATTAGTACTGAAGATGTATTAGGGTATACACATTTCCATTCATCTAGAAGGCAATCCCATTTACTCATTTCTTTTCTTTTTATTTCTTACATGTCAAACATCACTCCAGGTGTCTACACACCGGCTTTTTGGTTTTTGTGCTCGTATATCCCTCAAAACGCTGCGTGAGTGCTGATGTTACCATTAGAACTGTGTAGTGACCAGTAAGACCCGTGGATAAACTATCATTGTTTGAGCCAAGCCAAAACCTCTACCCTGCGTGTGTGAGCCATAGCTAAGTAGCTAAAATGTATAATGAACCCTAAGAATATTTGTACCATTCATTATGTACATTCATGTACACATGATACTCCATGTGAGTTTCACATTTACCGTAGTTTAAGTGTTAAATTCCTTTCCGTATTTGGTCCAGTATAACTTCAGACTTTGACATAGTCTGAACCATCGTGAATTTCGTGAAAAGTGCCATCATCCACTTCGTCAATCAGAAAACTTTTGAGTTTTCACCTTTTGTTTCGAATATGAAAAATTTTAAGTTGTAACTTAATGATACATAGTATATATTTACATATTTAGTAATCGCAACATTATAAAATTGTGCAATGAAGCTCGGGAAGCCGAAAAGATACACATTGTTTCGCAATGACAACATCTCCTCATCAACTCCTGGCAATCAGAGCCACTCAGTCGTAATTCCAATGGCGAATCCCAGCAACCACCAGAATCATCTAGTCACCAGCATGTCATCTTGGCTGCTGGTGCCAAAAGGAAGAAATTTTAGACACATATTAGCCACAGTGCTGTGTGTAATCTTAGTATATCATGTTACACTTTTGGCCATTCCTTCAAACACTCTTCCATCTTCTCCCTCAAACGGTGCTGTTGTTGGTGGTGGTGGTGAGAATCATGAAATTAATAGTATGCCAGCTGCGGCTCCGCTAACTCTTTGCGAATCGTGTGAAGATGAGTTGGTAGCTGATGATGCTACAGCTTCGAGTAATCAAATTAGTCAACCACAAAACAGTTTTAATAAGGACAATACGCAACATATTCCAATTGTGGGAACGAGTGCAACTTCTGGATCACAAGTGAATAAAGACAATGATGCATCACAATCAACATCTTCTCGCCAGCTAGCTCAGGCGAGAACCAGTAATGGTGGTGGCAAGTCAGCCGCAAATTTTTCACCACCGGAAACATCTGGGAGCAATTACAACGACTATTACACTGATGAAATGAGTAATGGAAAGCGTATTGAAAATGATAACTCCAGCAGTGACAATCAGATTGATGAAGAGAGTCAAGCCACAGCTTCTGGCTTGAAAACAGGTAGTAGTGGTTACACTGATGAATCACGGAGCAAAGACAATTATAATCATAATGATGACAATGTGCAACCGCATGATGTGGTGGTGGTGAGCAACACAATCCCGGGCACTAACGATGCCAAGAAAACTGCAAAAAGACAATCGGATAAACATGTTAGTAAAAAAGTACTCAATGTGCAGTATCAAAAACGGAAGAAGTTGTTGGATAGCATCTTCATCAGTATCAAGTCAACTAAACGGTTTCACAAAACGAGGCTTGAGCCAGTTATCGACACGTGGTTCAACTTGGCAAGAGATCAGGTAATGATCAAATGATGCAATATTACTAGTTAGAATAATATGCTTTTAAGTACTTTCTATACTGTCGCAAATTGCTATCTACTACTTTGCTTACATTTTCAGTCCACAGTAAGCATGTGTTACATTAAGTAGCAGAAGCTTTAAAAATCTAATGTCATGTTATATTGCATATATGCGTGTAAATATAAACAACCATTTTCCAATTACTGGACCATCATCAATGCTCTCTCCTAATCTGTTATGCACGAGTGACTAACTCGCGTGAAATTTTACTTTCTTACTCATACCATGTACATCCACATTATAGTAAAATGCCTTCCCTCATATAACTTGACCAAAAGTATGAACAAACATAATTTAATCACGTGCCTAACCTGCAGCCTTCGTATTCTCAGATTTATGCATGGAAACTAGTAGTGGAACTACTATGATACTGAAGGAATGTGCAGTTAATACTAGAGTCGGGGTTGGCAAAGGATATTATCAGATGATGGTACTTCATTTTTAAAATGATGTTTACCAAAACTAAAATCAAATACAGACAGGTACCTAGTAAGGTGAATTCCAAAAAAAGTTTTATTAAAATTACACCCGTCAAACCCAAACGAAGCTATCAAGTCAATTTTTGTAAAGGTCAAACGAAAACACGAACTTCCTTTCTTTCTTTAACAATAACAAGAGAACAAAGACCCACAAACCCAGAATTTTTACAACGCCATAACATCATTGACACTTTATACGGAATTACACGGTGGATTAGTTTGAATTGTATGGTAGCATCATTTTGAAGACGTTTTACCTGTGTAGTTATAAGTGATTGTTGCACCAAAATAATTGGGAGCTTTTCCTTTCTTAGTAAGCGCAGACTGTAAATTATGAAAAAGACAGCGACAGAAGCAATAAACGAAAAATCCGTGTAATCACCTTTGCTACCTTTTCAAAGTCTAAAATTTGGATAAGAATTTATGAAATCATATCTCTGTGCATTGGTAAAGTTGTATTTCGGGCTCGTGAAGTAGAATTTATAGCACCAATTCATCCTAAACTCTTAATTACATGCCAAAATGATTCAAGGAAAGGTTTTGAACGAACCAAATAGGAAAAATACACACAATGTTGAATGTCCGCACTAAACTGCTAAACCTTTTGTTTACCTTAATTGTACTGAACACAAATCCTCGCCTTAACTTTAAAGGTTTGGAGGTACAATAAAGTGGCCAACAAAAGAGCAGAGCCATAAACAAAAATGCATTATTGCCGTAATAATCCTATTTTCAAGTTTCTTTTGGGTAGCAATTACATACGTATCATTTCCGACCAGCAATGGCAATAATAACAAAATCGAATACATAAATATTGGCCGTCACTGGCAGTAAATTCTCAAGTCATTTTCGAACCCTTATGAAACAAAAAAAAACTATATCGATAATATTTTTTATGGGAGAACCAAGAACCTCTCCATTATCAGGAAAGGGAAGCGCTTATGGCCTTTTACTGCTCTATGCTGGCTCTCTGTAATAGATATGACCGGTATGAGGTACTTGTAGAGTTCACACTATGTCCGTGATTGTTTTAATAAGGAATACTTTTCCTTGAAATGCACTTGGTCTGTTCCTTCCTAACTATTTTCCAGTCTGCCCTTGCCCTGCTGGCAATGCATTATTACATTATTTGGATACAACAAATCCTCCATTTCAAATTCCGATCCTTATGATAGGTTCAAACTAAACTACGCGAGTAATGCACCATAGGAAACCTACAAGCCCTTTCGCCCAAAAACAGTGAAGTGAAGACAGATATATTAGACAATATTACTACGCATTTTCCTTCACATTATTACTCGACAGATATGAGTTTACTTACTGTTTCTTTAGAAAAAGGAGCGAGACCCTTTTCTTTAGTTTTTCTTCAGGAATGGGAACAGCTCAAATTACAAGGGCTCTTCTAACTAGAAACCCATACTTGGCTATAAGTACAATTCACCAGTGGTGATTATCATGCCTTACACAAACATATATTTCTATATAAATGAATATTTAACAGACGTTTTTCACTTCAATGCCCTTTCCTACAACATATATAGCTTCTTATTTCTTGTTTATTGAAATTGTACATAGTAATTTTAGGATTTACACATTTGGGGATACTAATCGCAGTGTGAATGTACTGTATTGCCTGATACAGTTTTGTTTTGTAGCATTTATTATTACTCTCTCACATCTAGTCAAATTACTTGTAAACGAAGAGATTAATGTAAGTGAGGGGCTACAAAACTCGAAAACAATAATAATCATACCTAAAATAACATTGAATCATACTGAATTCCTTTTATGACTCCCTTTCCTCGTCTGTTTTTAGCTCAAAGGTTTACCATGTTTTGGTAAAACCACCCAAATGATTTGATTTACTCAATCAGATAAAATGTTGCATTGTTGTCTCAAAAACAGAATCTTTGAAGATTCATCAGCAACAACAGTACTATCTGATTAAAAATGCAAGATGCAACTTCTAGTTAAAATTGATAGAAGGGAAAGTTTTATTTTTTGTTGCACAATGTTGAATTTATATACGATATGAATCTTATTATACGATGCTCACATTTTAACGGAGAAGGACAGGGCAGTATGGCACGCTAGAAAGGAATTTTTATCTCGTAATCTTGAGGTAGCTTGCTACGTTACCCTGCTCTTCGAGATTGATGAAGTTTCTTGAGATGAAGAGTCACTAGAGATGAAAGTGATACCGGTAAAGCACAAAGCATCTTGGATAAGTGCAGCCATAAGTTACCAAGTTAGTTATAATGCACGCCATGTCATCAGCTCTTGAGACAGGTCGGTAAATGCCAAACATTTGGTTGTGGACGCGGGTGACGCGTTTGTTGAAACAAAAAGAAGTCTTCCCAACTTATATTTATGACTGTTGACTCTAAGGGACAAAAAAATGGTCGGGCATTAGTACCAGTTACACCAAGAAAATAATATGCATTGTCTTTTAAAACTTTCGTACCTGCTTACCCAAGTTTAATTTATGTGATGGGATTGAAGACGGTGAATAATGAGTTTTAGAGCGCAACGCAGGGTTCTTTCCATGAAAAATGGCTGAGTAGTTATCTAACCTATATACTATAGATATTTGTTTTGTGTACCTTTTTTGGCTCCCTGACACGTAAAATTTGTCACAAACAATGGATTCGTAATAAATCCGTTTAGTTTCAGTTTTACTTAGCACGCTCATTCTAATTCAAATCCTGTTGTTTTTTACTGAACGTGAAGATGGTAATTTGAGATTGGCTCATTTTATGGGTATTTTGAATGTTGCAGTGGACCCTTTTTTAATGTTCGAAATGTAAATGTGTTTAGTATTTAGCATGAGTTCCCTGCGTGTGAGAAAAGACATCATCCAAGTTGACTGGAATGCGCAACTATAAATGTACATTTATACATGCAACGTGCCTACTTGTAGATGTATCATCGTATAAAATCCTTTTAATTTTAATATGCAAAACATTGTTGATATTCTTAACACGAAGACAGCCGGGTGACAATTCTGGCAACAAGTCATTCATCTTCTCTCATGCCATCCTTTTCAACCACAGACTGATCATTTCCAGTCTCTGATGAATTATTCATTCTTGAAGACTTATCTCATTTATGTTTGTACTTTTCAATCCTCCAGAACAGAAACTTCATGAATTAGCTTGGCATTGATGATCAATCTTGTCCTCAGGCGAGAGACATCGTCTTTCGAAGACATGCTACACAACAATATGTTGGTATAGATAGTAGATACTGTATTGGAAGCGTAAGGGAAGACTAGAGATTGATGAAGATGAATTATCGATGGACAAATGTGGCTGAACAACGGAACGAATCTCTTGTGAGGTGTATATAGCTTCCAAACTCATAATACATTCGGACAGTCTGCGTAGAGTAGTAATATTATGTAGTTTGGTCAGTGCAGTCTTTGTAATGCCTTACAACAAGTGAGTAAAAGCATGTAAATGGCTAAATTTAGACATTCAACTTTTAAAAGCATTGCGTTTCAAGACGCTGTAGAACATTATTAATCAGTTTAAGCTTCAGTTCTTTCTTCTTCAAATGGTATTTTGAGTTGCGATGCGAGCAAGATGGATGGTGCATCATCAATTCTTCAGCTCATTTCAATTTATTGGCCACAACTGATACACACAATAATGTATGCTAACTTTGTTCTGAATAATGAGTCTCCAAAAAAGTATTGAAATTAACGCCGGGGATGAGAGTGTAAATGAATCGTTCATATGCAATACGATGCATGCGTAATAAAAATTTAGAGTGAGGCTCTGTTGTAAAATGTTATCACAATTTCCTTGTGTACACTTGCAATAAGCAAGTTTGAAATATGCAACCAGCTCCAGACGTAAATGGATGTTTTGCTCTCATTTTAGTTTCTCGAGTTGGTAACATGTTAATAAGAACATTACCAAGTTCAATTGCTTTTTGTGCCACTACACTATAAATGCTTACATGTGCAGGGGTGGAATGCACTTGAATGACTGTGTCCAAAAGAAGGTTGTAGGAGGTAATATAAAGATAATATATGCATCTCATCTCCTCATCCACAACTAGAGGATTCATGATGTATTTTTGTGGACATGGTGCAACTTATAATAGCAACGCGGAAAAGTAGAATCTTTCGAAGAAGTAACTTTAAATGCACTTTACGATATACATAAAATATCGTATTTCATCGTAGTAAATTCTGACAGAGCGCTTGTACGCTTATAATAGCCACTATCTTATCACCCTTTCTCTAAGCCTCCAAAGTGTTTCAAAGTCTTTAAAAAGAAAAGGATGATAGTGCTGTAGGTCCTTCTTCATGAAGAACTCAGCCTCTGGCCAATAAAAAGTGTATGAGGAGATGCAAATGGAGTGTGTACGTACATACATCAACTGTTACTCATCCATCGCATCACTCTTGCACTATTGTCTGCATTTCAAATCAGTTACATACTCTCCAAGATATGCATTTACTATAATCCGATTGTAAAGGGAATGCATATCGCCACAAACATTTTGTCTAATGAAGCATAAGCCATTATCATAATGCCTGAAATAGCCAACTCTAATTTCAACCGGCTTTTTATACCGTTTGTGTAGCGCAAAGAGGTATTCATATCTTTACTCAAAGAAGATCCATAATATTATGCTAAGGCTATAATGCAACCGCATCTGCATTTCATATAAGTGAAAAGTAGGAATATGTTAATATTTCCTTGTGTAATCTTTTACTCTATCCGATATCTTATAATAACTTTGGAACCATCTGATTCTGTCATTTAATAAAAGGTTTGTTTTATCTTCAAAGAAATTAAATAAAATAGCAAAAAGCTTATTACACGGGCAGATGGTTTTTTAGACACTCGCTGGGTTTTCTACTCTGATGTTCGTACACATTTGTAACTATATTATGTATACGATTACACGAGTAAAAGCAAAAACAGAAGCAAGTGGCAGCCGTTGATGTAAGTGCATTAACATGCATAAACTCCTAATTCTCATTTACGATGGTGACCATTGGGTGGTATGTTTGCCTTAGCATTAGCATTACGCGCTTGGTCGCATCTTAAGCGACTCTTTTTATTGGCATCTTCATCTCATTCTGCTCAGAAAAGCATTAGTAACATACTTTATGCATAGGCTTGAAACGAAGAATAAAAAGTTAACTACAGTAGCCCTAACACTTTAAGCCCAATCTTGTGGAAGCTATTTCTGCATCAATAACTATACTGGATTTTTTTTGTCTTCTGATTCTCGTCTTTTCTTTTCATCTCAACAAAATCCTGTCTTGATGAGCCTTGACTCAAGATGAAAGATTGAAAACAGAAGTTGGCAGGGGTCCGTGGACCATCCAATCCATTGCATATATATGCCCATCCGAAAAACAGAGATGCCCAACCAGTTTTTTCCTTGTTGATTGCATACACAATATACGTATACTATCATGTACGTACGTACGTAGTATTCCTTGTTATTTTGTATTTTCGTTCGTGACATGTGCAACGAACATTTCATCTCACGTTATTCTTGATTCTGTCCAATCAGTCCAGCAAATAATGCTGAGCTGCTGCGGTTTGGTTTATAAGAAACTTTGTGTTTGACCATCTAAAGTTTCTCGGTTTTACAAGCATCGCATCTTTCTTTTAGTAGCCATCATCAATATTTTCTATGACTTGATTTTTAAAAATGCAAGGACAATCAAGGAAACCAGTTTCTCGTTTGTTCTTTCAGCATCTGTATGTATATAGGTATATAGAGATCACCTAAAGCTCAATTCTGTTAGGATGCAATATCATATAATTTAGGTACATAATATACCCTTGCATTTGCAATAAAATCATCTTAATATAAAGGTTGAAGATAAAGTAAGAAAAAGTGCGAGTTATTTTTCTGCAGGACTCTGTTCTCAACGAATGCCACCACTGCTTTGACTGTTTTCGTGCGGGGTTTTGAAAAGTAAAAATTGTGAAATAAACGCAATGATGATACTTTATACGTAATAATTTTGTTCTTCACCCGTTTTGAAGAGCCTTCAATCATAGGAATAGCAAATAAGCAATGTTTTTCCCTTTTGCATGCATGCAAACCTCTGTTTTTATTAACATCAGGTTCATGAACTCATGACACGAAGTTTTTGTGTTTTAATGTGAAGTAATGTTGAAACATGTGTATTTACGTATGTAAGAATATTGCTTTGAGTGATGTTTTTGCGTTTCTTTCATGTCTTTTCAACAATGAAAGGAAACAAAATGATTGAGACTAGGATCCAGTATTAAATTATTCCAAATTTGTGGAGGAATGTCGGCTTGATTTTTGTATATTTTTTTGGGTAAGCCTTCTCTATATGCATGGTTTGGTGTAAATTTTGGCACGACAGTTTACTTACGGTGCAACTTGTTACAATGTAGTGGCCATTGAACCTCGTGGCTGTATGCATTGTATTACATTTTTGTCTGTCTGTGGGGCTAGAGAAAGGAAAAATCATCGTGGTTCTAATGATGGACAGTAATTATCTATGTAAAATGGTTTTTAAAAATTCTACTGTTTTGAAGAGACTTGACAGCAGGGTAAAGCACAAAAATACTTTATAGCTGTTGGCTGACAGTGAAATCAGCGCTTCTTCCCCCTTTTCTCATGAGTTTAAAACATTATGACTCCCTTAAGGTTTGAAAAAGAGAGAAACATCTTCAATTCATATATTTTCTCTCTCAAAACCGTATAGATTATCCGTTTTCTTAACTAAAACCATATGAAAAATCTCAAAATCTAAAAGAAGGAAGGAGTAGCGTCTCAAATTTCCTTCGACAATCTTTAAACATTTTTGTGAACTTTGACATCATGTTAAGCCTACTGTTATTACGTCGCGACACCAGATTACTGGAATCACCCTTCTTCTTTGTGTCCCAGATACCAAATTATCACTGATACTGCTCTCCATATGCATTAACTCGAGTAGAAAAATGCGATTAGGATTAACATTTGTTCTTAGTCATCAAATTCGTTGAGAATTAGGGGACAGTAAAGGATTAAGTTTTCTGAAGCAATTGAAATCTGAAGATTCAAGTGCAGTGGTACGGATTTGTAACCCTTGTATTTATTTCTTTAGAAAAGAATATATTACTGGATCCCGATTTAATTTAAAAAATATGTGGCCCAGACTCAATCTGCCGAGGGAGAGTATCGTAAATCCAAAAACTATACCAAAGAAAAACGCATAAACTTTTTCTGAATTATTTAAAACTTACAAAAACCTTGTAAACGCCCACTGCTGAAACGCTTTTTGTATAAAAATCAAAGCCTTTGACAGAAAGATTTTTACATTTCTATCAAAGAATTCAATACTTTAAATTATCTTTGGTTTCGTTCCATAATGATTGAGCAGGCGACAGAGAGAACACATCATAAATGCGTACATCACAGAAATATTTCTATAAGAAATTGAGGACCCTTCATGTTTCTTTCAGAATTTTTCCTCGCATGCAGGTTGCATTTAAGTCTTTTAAAGATTCGAAAAAGAGTCTACCCTAACAAGAAAAAGTTGATGTACAATATACTATGTCTTGATGCATTGCAGCAGCACTGAGGGAATAATTGCACCTTTCGACCTAACGACGATATTTGATATAATTTTCAAGACAGTCCTTCAAAACTCTTTCCATTTAACTCTTTAATCACAATACGACAAGATCATTATCATAACTACGGCGTTCTCTCACGTCTCCACATGAAGCAGTATCAGATTACAGGGCAGGGTGAACGTATGCGAAGCTGCTCCAAAGAAAAATATAAAAACATACAGAAGAAAAATGCTCGATTATTTGAAGCTCACTAAAAAGCTATGTGAAACGTAAATATGTAAGTAATAAAAAATGTTGTGTAAATTCAAAATTGTTTGTTTGGTGTAGCATCAATGTAGCGTAGCTGGAGGTGAGGCGTGGTGAAACCACATAAAATGTGACTTACTTGACTCTGGACTCTTTTTGTTTGGTGGAAGCAGAGCCAGTTACAAGTTGTTTGATGAACCAAATCCGTCGAATTTAGTCGTGATCACGAACACATTTCTAAATGTTTTTCTAATATCTGTCATATTAGATTAATGTAGGAGCTTGTTCCGCTCTCCTTTACCTGCATGGGGCCAACCATTCACGATGTTTCTTTAGACCTGTAGCGTGTATACAAGTGCAGTAAAAAATTCAAAAACATAATCTGACTGACTTATGATTTGCTTGATTTCGCTTGTTCTCCTATTGATCTTCCATTTATGAGCTCCCCTGTGTGACTAATCCTTCTTTATTGATTTACCAGTATTTCAACAGCAATTGTTGTTTTTCATTTTTTCTTCATGTCGTACGTGCTCATGAAAAGGATATCGTGGTGATCTCAGAATGGCGTACTGACAATCCCCATATTATTGTGGTTTTCATTTTATGGCGGTCTCCAACAATGTTTGCCTAAACATATTTTGTTAAAAATTCCTTCGGAGTCAACTCCAGCTTTCGGATTTTCTTTGTCAAAATACTGTAGATGTACATTGTATAATTTTTGTGTTATATAGGAATGCTAGCACAGATACGACTGGAATGTTGCTAGCATCCACTGTCACACTAAGCAAATCAAAGAACAGTGTACAATCAAAGTTGCAAAAAAGCTGTTTCATAAAATAAAGCACTATGCTAACCAGCTGCTCTGGATTCACAAGCTGGTAATGTGATAATGCTGCACAGAATCCTGTACACCGACTGATTAACAAAATATTATCATGGTTCTAATTTCGCTGTGTGTAGTAGTATAAAATTTATGTGATGAAACTATTAATTCCTTCGTGCTCTTTTAATTACATATACCTACACACACTCATACTTTTCATTAAGTTCTATACGTCTAGACTGAGGTTTCAAAGCTGCAAGGATTTTAGGTACGTTCGTTGTTGACTATAGGTACTAATTAGACAAAAGGAAATCTGCAATTTAAATGGAAGAAGATTTTCATTCGAAGGGCTTAATTTTTCTTGTTTGAACTTCATTTGAAGAAGTGGAGTAAGTCTATTGTCTAGCTAAAATTCTCAGGAGTCGCCTAAGCTAAAATTTGTTCTCAGAGTAATTGAAAAGGATTATCTTTCCTCTATTCAAGGTCAAGCTGGTCAGCTTCATATTAATATAGCGACAGTATAATTGCCAATTGCTACTGTTTGATGGTGCAATTGAACGATTTCGTGCTCTTCTGATTAAAGGATAAGAAACCAGTTACCCACACAATGTTATCCCAAAATGAAGCAACCCGAAAATACTTGGTCAAAATTGCGTTCCTTAAATCAGATCTCACCCTCTCTTTGAAGTATAGTATCTTGACCTCAGCCACCATGCACTTTCATTCATGAGGATCAGGCAAAAAAGCATAAAAGTACACTAAGCAGTACGTATTGTTAACAAAGGCATATTCAGGCACTCATCCAAAGTACACACCTTCACACAAGCAAGAGACAATAAGAGGATGTGCAGAAGTGAATCTGTTTCAAGAAGAGCAACAGGTGGGCATCGGTTCATTTAATGGACTGCAAATGGTTCACAATTCACAAAGATTACAACAAGAAGCGAAAATGCAAGCTGCTGCTCACTGTTTTGTTGACGTTGGTTTAGCTTACCAACAAGAATAACCCTTTTCTGCAAAAAAAATGTTTTGCTATTACTTTTCATGGTCCATCAAAGACCATGATTCATCTTTTACAAGTAATATAGCAGCATGCATACTTTCTTTCCTTAGAAAAGCTTCGTTTTGTAAAAAAAACTACAGCAAAAATCGTGGAATGACTTTTATCACATTATTCCGTGAAAAGTAGGTCTTGCACGGGGCAATAGGGAGTCGTGTTTTGTAATGCCGCACTTATGATACAGATTAATACGCGTAAGAAATGCAGTGATATGGAATAGAACAATTTAGTCGTATCAGTGTGATAGCAATAAGATGGTTTCCCCAGGGTGCTGTAGCTAGCGGTGATGATGATGGCTGCTGCCACTGACAATGACGGCGGTGATGATGAGATCATTACACTCCACTCCATATACGCACAGTTCAACCGCAGGAATAGACACAAAAAATGTTAAGGAGTGTTGGAAAGCCTTTTAAGAATTCCGTGAGTAGGGGATATTGTGAACTGGAGCCAACAATGGAAAGTGGTTTTTGAATCGTACTTCTTTGGCTGAGTTGATCATCTACACAGGTAAAAGCACACGTATAATTTAGCTCCCTCGGATAGATGACGGCTCACTTCTCTGACATGCAGATTCAAACCCCCTTTTCCTTGATTAGCTCTCTTGTTTTGCGGTTTATGAGTTGGGAATGAAATTTAAACCATTATTTTGGACATTTTATACACTTCATTGTCCTAAGCATATACACGGCATATATCATTGTGAAATACGAGGAAAGCATGCGCTCTCATTGTGTCGCGGATGCAGTTTATTTCCACGTTGTTTTTTTTGTTGACAATCCCACAAAACTGTTGTGTTGTGTGTTATATGGTCATCATGGTTGTTGAACTTGCGGTTTCAAGTTCAAATAAAAATAAAGCAAACTAATTGGAAATTGTTCGAGCATTATCCGAAGGATAATGCGAAGGACAATTCTAATTATTTGAGATATATGAAGCCTTAAGGTAACACAAGAACATAGGTAGTTAGTCTACTATCATGTTGTCCTATCACATCATTTCAAAGTAAAAAATGCGGAGAATTTAAGATTCGCATCGTGGTTGATCCCTGCATTCATGGTCCCATCCGTCCATCCAATAAATGCTCATAATTTAAAGTAATATTTGTACGTTTTAAACTGGGTGGTTTTGTGGGTGGGTTTGTGTTACCTTAAGGCTTCATATATCTCAAATAATTAGAATTGTCCTTCGCATTATCCTTCGGATAATGCTCGAACAATTTCCAATTGATTTTTCGATATATTCCACCTATCGGTAACACAAGAACATAGGTAGTTGTTCAAAGAAGAAATGTACAAATATTATTAATCCAAACAAGTTTACAATATAATACAAAGTTGTAAGTATAACTAAATATTATATAAATACAAAATTATTACAGTTAATTGAGACATCGTAAACGTAAATACCATACTATTAGATTACATCTTCAAAACACCAGACATAAAGCTATTTTTATTATCTACAACTGGTCTGTTATAAAATCTTGCAAACATTTTTGAGTTGGAAGACCAACCTGCAGCCTTAAAAATAGAATCAATAGGAACTCCTGATCTCAGTGCTTTGGAAGTCGAAGCATGTCTAAAGCTATGGGCTGAAAATTCATTTGTATTTATGCTTGCCATTTCTAGTACTCTTTTCAACCACTTTGCTAGTGTTTGTGAGGTGATTTGATTGTGCGGATTCCTAAATGATAAAAGTAGCTGCTTTCTATCAGAGGTTCTATGAATTTTAGTTCTCTTTAAGTATTCTTCCAAAGTGTTTTTAACACAAAGCTTCTTAGTAGGATATTGCGAAAATAAAAGCTCAGTAATTCTTCCCGGCTTGGTAGTCTTGAGCCTGTCTGAGATAATAATTTGTACATCGTTATTGATAACTATATTGTCTACTTTTATGGATACTAAGGTTTGAGCTCGTTGACCCGACGCTAAAGCTAGGAGACCAACCAGTTTTAAAGATAATTTTTCGAGGCTTAAATGATCTGATTCTTCCCAGCTATCAAATAGGTTGAGTACTTTTGCTGGGTCCCATGTAGTAACATATTTGCTTTGGGGTGGTCGACGTCTGCTAACACCTTTAAGTAATCTAACAACTAAAGGGTGACAACCTACTTTCTCACCATCAATACTATGAAGTATTATAGACAATGCGGATCTAGCCGTGTTAATTGATATATAGCTTGATCCTTTATCAAAAAGTTCTGATAAAAATTGAAGTACTTGCGCAATACTAGGTTTATGCGGCTTTATTACGTGGTTTGTTGTGCAAAAAGCGAACCATTGCTTTGTAACTGCATGATCCTGCTTCCACGTTCCAGGAGCACAGGAAGCTTGTAATAATTCTAGTGTTGTTTTTGGGAGATTCAAGGTTTCCAGCTCACCACTGCAGCTGCCAAATGCATAGTTCTAGATAGAGGATGAATTTCATTGTTAGTTGTGTCTGTAAGATGGTATGAATGTGGGACTAATGTTAAAATTTCGGATTTAATCATTTTCAAAAATACAGGGTACCAAGGTTGTGTTTTCCACAATGGAACCACAAGAATGCCCGTTGCATTATCATCTCTAATTTTTCTAAGTACTCTTGAAATAAGTATGAATGGGGGAAAAGCATAAAAATACTCTTTCCATGGTGTCGTAAATGCATCTACTGTTTCTGAGTATGGATCAGGGTACCATGATACATACCTTCTACACTTATTACTAGCCTTTGTTGCAAATAGATCTATAACTGGTGTTCCCAGTATTCTCGTTATGTAATTGTAACTATGATAATCTAACGAGTAGTCACTTTCTTCTGATGACACGCGTGAAGCTTTGTCTGCCAGTATATTCTGTATGCCAGGAATGTATGACGCAAATAAATAATTGTGACTTTTCTCGCACCACTGCCATATTGAAGTGGCAATCTCATGGTTTTTGTCTGAACGACAGCCACCATATCTATTAATATAGGCCACCGTAGTAGTGTTATCTGTCCGAATTAGAATTTGTTTCTCTGTTTCATCTCTTAGCAATGACTGAAGACCGTAAAGAACGGCCAGAAGTTCTAACGAGTTAATATGCAATGCCTTTTCTTCGAACTACCAAAACCCTCTAGTTATATTATTTTCTGTGTGTGCTCCCCAACCCGATAACGAAGCATCTGTCACTAAAGTTATTTCAAACTGGTCCGATCGAATCGGGCAGTTATGATGTGGTAATGTTTCTAGCCACCAATGTAGCTCTTTAAGTGTACCTTGCTGTATTTGGAAACTAGCTTCATATAGTCCGTTTGCTTCTCTGAGTTCTTCTGTTTTGTTCATTTCAAAAAATCTTGTATACAATGGGGAATAAGCTACTGCTGGAGAACTAGCGTTGAGATTTCCTAGTAAAATTGCTGCATCCTGAATTGTGTTTTTACCATGTAAAAAACTTTTAATTAAGTGCAGGACCTTTTCTTTTTTCTTATCTGTAAGTGTTAATACCATTTGTGTACTGTTAAAAACAAATCCCAAATATTTAATGGTTTGCACGGGAGCTAGCTCACTTTTTTCATAATTGACAATAAATCCTAATTGCTCGAATAACGTAATTGCTTTCAAAGTATTTTCTTTACATTGGTCACTATCAGCATTAACAAATAACGTATCGTCCAAATATGAATTACATACAATTCCTTCTGAACGTAGTGTACCTATAACCGGTTTCATTAATTTAGTGAATAGTCTTGGGGCGCAAGACAATCCAAAAGGAAGGCAGGTAAATTGGTATAAAATGCCATCAAACTCGAACCTTAAATATTTCCTGTGTTCTTTGTGTATGCTAATAAGATAGTATGCATCTTTAAGGTCTACGCTACACATGTAACAGTTTCTTTCTAGTAATACTAGTACTGAAGTGTACGTCTCCATTTTGAAGTGCTCGTTTTCAATGAATTCGTTTAAATGTTTTAGATTGATTATAAGCCTAAATGAACCATCTGGCTTCGGCCTTAAAAATATTCTAGATAAGAATTGATTCGGAACAGGAAATGTGACTTCTACGGCACCAATCCTGATTAATCTACTCAGTAAATCCTTTACATGTTCATGCTCTTGGGCGTTAAATACATTAGATGTTGGAGGAACTTTTTGGTATGGTTGTCTGACAAATGGAATCTTAAACCCTTCTTTTAGTATCTTTTTCCATTCATTGTAAAAGTTGGTCAGCCTTCCAGCGTATCTTACATTTAGTTCTGGGATCTCGGGTTGTTTTGATTTGGAGGTGGAAACGATGGTGTCCGCCTTCTCATGAAGCTGTTTGGTGCTTGGCCCCTCATCGGTGACTGATAAGGAGCCCTTCCGTAGTTTAAAGGCTGGCGATGAAAAAATGGGCGGTTTTGGTACGGTTGGAAACGCCGTTGTGGGAATCGCGAGCCCATAGGTCGACTTTGTTTCAAGAGACTTGAAGCTGTCTTTGTCGTTTTCATTTGATCACATAAGTTGCTGCCAAACAGTTGCTCTTCAATTTCTTCTTTTGGAGTGCATATACCAGCTATTTCACGATTTAGAAATGGTCGAATATCTGCTTTCCGTTTGTTATTCATTTCACGTTGACTGTGAACACTCATTGTTGCAACTTCTATTGCATTTCTCAGAAGATCATCTCGAATGCTCTTTGGGATCTGATTCCCAGCTTTGATGATTTTCTCTCCAAGTCTTACGCTTGCGGTAGTTGACCATGAAATTAATTGCTGAGAAGTCTGGTGACGATAGTCAATTTGTTTTGGCTTTTGGAGGGATAGCGTTCCAGATTTCAGAGTTGACTTTCTGTACTCCCAGCATCTTGGCGTTCTCTGGAGGATTGTAGAGCTTTCTCCACTTGTCTAGTTTTTCTTTGCTCGGTTTATGATTAGCCATTTTCTGTACTACAGCATGAATTTCGGATGTTAATGGTTCACCATAATCTTGGGCTTCATCAACTTCATTCAAGATACTCATAAGATCAGAATCCACGTTATCCTCCTCAGTATTGTTTTCGTCTATTTACAACGTGTTATCGAATTATGTGAACTTTTATCGTAAAAACGCGTTTACAGTTACTTGTGATTCCCATTATATGATTTATCTCACCCGAAACAAGGTTATCAATTAGTTTGTCAATTCCATCCTCATTCTCATTGATAGATGTACCATAGTTCAATTCTGAATCTGCATCATCCTGGTTGCTAAATTGACTCTCAAGGAATGACTGCAATTTTGTAACTGCTTCAGGGAGTCCTTTCAGGTTCTCCAAAGATTCTGAATGCTGTTTGAGTGTCTCTAAAACGGTTGGGTCTGTCTCGATATTTTTAGCTGGTTTTCTCTTTGATCTCGCGGATCTATAATTGTTATTATTTTCTTAGATGAAATTATGCATCATCTGTTTAGTCCTCACATGCCTCAAATAACTTGTCAATAGTTAACATAAATCATCCAAGATAGTTTGGAATTACTCACCCTGACTTCGTCATGGGTGGAGGCTTTAAATATGTAATGTGGGACTGCGTCCTCACATGCCTCAAAAATGTTATCAATTAAGATTTTTTCAGTACAATTTGTACGTTAATATGCCCTGACTACGTCATGAGCTGAGGCTTTCAAATCAGTAAGTATATCCTTACCTAACAAGTTAAATATTTTCAATAAAAATAGTATTGTTTGGTTTTTTACCTTGGATTCTTCGGCGGATTCGCCTCCTCTGAACTCATTTTTGATTGTTAGTGGGTGAACTATAATTGTTAAAGCTGACAATTTTGTTAATTTTTGAAATTTTATAATTCACGATGTGTTGTGGACAACATCAGATAGACTATGAGCATTTATTGGATGGACGGATGGGACCATGAATGCAGGGATCAACCACGATGCGAATCTTAAATTCTCCGCATTTTTTACTTTGAAATGATGTGATAGGACAACATGATAGTAGACTAACTACCTATGTTCTTGTGTTACCGATAGGTGGAATATATCGAAAAAT
>LJIJ01000899.1:0-67178 GCA_001718145.1 Orchesella cincta
GTAATCTGTATAAAGAAAATGAAAGCTAATTATACCATTTCCTCATTTTCTATCTTCCAAGAGTTTCAAAGACTCTCTTCCATATAAACGTTCAAAGTTTAATTTTCCAAAAGAAATTAAAATGTAATTAAGTGATTGTCATTGTACTTTAGTGATTTTTCTTGCTCCAACCCTACAGTATTCCCAGAGAAAATCGTTTTCCTTCCAGTCACGTAAGAGCGTGTCCCTTAATGCAATATAAAACTTCCTTCAAGACTGACCTGACTTGACAGACACGAAGAGAGGCAATCCGTTGACAAGGTCAATTTAAATGCGTGCCACCAACAACAAAACTACTGTAGAAATCAGATAAGCAATCTGTTCAACTCTCTTTCCCTTGATTCGATTCAATCCTTTCATCACGAAACCAAGCAAGCAAACACATACGAAAGTAAACAACAAATGGAAGGAAAGAGGTAGGTTTGCAAGACAAACTTTGCCGATTTCTCCAGAGCACACAGCTCACATACTCATACAAAGTGAAATGAACAATTTTCCGATGTCCATCTGGTTGGAGAGTGTGCCTTGCCCCTTAAGAGTGTGAGTTTGAGTAGGTTGCAAAAAAAGGGAATTTCTCTCGTTATTGGCATTGAAGATTAAAAACCACAGAACGAACAAACGAAGAAGTGAAAACTATTTCCTTCCTCGTTCGGCCAGCATCATCAAGAGCATCTTCTCGTTCACCCTTTGCTTCTACCCGGATCCAATGAATCAGATAGAATGGTAGCGTCAAATCAAGTCAAACCCCTTTGTCCACTACTGGTCATCAATACTAATGTGGTTCGTTGGAAGTTTGGTGGTAGTGGTCAAAAAAAGTTAACTTTTCCTGTAGTTAACTTTTTCTCTGTCCTCATTCTTCTTCATCATCGTGATCAACATGATCATGACTTGGTGGTGGTGGTGGTGGCAGCAATGGTGTGGTGTTGAGGATCCTTTTTTCTGCTTACATACCATCAACTTGTCGTCTAATCACGGGATCATGGACATTTGATCATGTCCTCCTCTGGTTTGGATCTTCCAGCTCCAGTCTCGTCTGGACTTTCGACTTGACTTCACTCTTGGACTACTTTTTTTGGCAAGGCACAAGAACCCACAGAGAGCAACCAAACTGAAAACCCAAACATGTTGGTAGAGTGGAGACCTATAACAAACAAAAAAGTTCTGAACTATCCTCTCTTCTATATAGATATATAGCTGTGTTATATCTTTACAATTTATATTTAAAAAAGATTCAAAAACTTTTTTGTCCTGTCTGACTCGATTGGAAAACATGGATGCAATGCAATATGCAAGAAAGCATAGTCTTTCTTCCTTGTTCATCATCATAAGTTTTACTCCTGAGGACAAAGTTGAGACTAATAGAGCTCCTTCCTTTTAATAAGAAAATTCTCATTGTGTACTCCGCTCTGCTCCTGTCTCCTTGATTTGATCTTAGAGCTCAGGAGAAGGACAGGAAAATGAGTGTTTGATGTTTCTCTTTTCCATTGCATGTGTTTTTACATTGTTCCCCGCAAATAAGTAGGTAAATATATTGAGCAGTTGTTTCATGGCCTTTCCTTTCTAATCATGATGCAAAGGATACAGGAGTTGTTGTTTCTAGTTAAAAGTCTTGCATGCTACACGAACATAATTTTCGTTTCAGCCGACTTGGCTTGTCTCAGCTCAAGCTGCAGTTTTACCTTTCCACCATCAATCCAACTAAGAAGTTCTTGCGGTCGTGTTGTTTTGTTACTTACGGTAGTAGGTAGTAGGCAATGTGATAATGTTTAAAGGCTGTTGATTGTAAAGAAGGCGATGGCGACATCATCAGTATCAGAACATATCCATAAGGAAAGGGTTTCTTGTTCTCGGTTTTTGGCTTCAAATTGACCTGTTTGATATTCTAGCAGCGTTTTATCTTTGCTCCTTTATAACATATCCAGCCAATCCAACTATGTATGTAAGCGGTCTTGAGACTTTCTTGTTCAATTTTCTTCTCCCATCTTATCATCAGGCAGTCCATTGTCTTATCGGCATCACCACTAACTTCTTATCTGGGAAGAAGAAAGGCGTGTATATATTCTATTTCTGGCAAGTTTTTCTCCTTTTTTTCTGTTGATGTCAAGAATTCTATTTGAAAAACTTGTAGGCTAGCGTATTTTTGAGAAGTGGATGATGATGATGGTGATGGTGGCGTGCGTGAATGGCCGTTTAAGACATCAGGCCAGCTCGACCAGACAAACTTCTTATTTTTCTTCACGTAAAAATCAATGGTTGTCCGTTACAATAATAAATACAGTGTAATATAATAATGATACGACAATTACATCATAAGTGAAAGAAGGTGAAAAAACTGAGAAAGAATTACCAATTTTTCTTCAAGATTTTTGTATTCTGCCAATTCATGACTGTAATTTACATGGACTAGTACGTTCTACTCAGCTCTGTTCTTTGGTACCGTATCATCATAGTTTTTTTTTGCTGTTGTTGGATTGCATCGGCTATCGGCTTCTTTTTCTCTTCACAATACGAACCATAATATTTTAAATCTTGGTTGTAATGTAATGTCATGCAAAAAGTGAACATGTAATAAATCCTGCTATTTTACCTGGCTTGATAGTTTTTGAAACAAGGAGCACACTTATCTATTGCACATTACACATTCCTTTCCCATTACATCTTATACCATGATAATATGCGCTTCGTATAAACAAAGAAAAAGTATCAATCAAAATCTTTTCAATATTGGGGATTTTTTTAAAGAAAATAAAAAGCAATTGTTCACATCACATGCAAGGTATACTACTATAGCCGTCGTGAGGATGATGATAGGCTGCAATGCAGAAACGAGAAGGCTTCTGTTTGATGATGATGGCGATTGGTTTTGGTGAATGTGATGCCTTTTCATTTTTGGTATTATTAAGAAAGAATGTTGTTGTTTCGAGAAAAGAAAAAAGTGGCAGCAACTAGGAACCAAGGAGAGGGTTGTAAACAAAAGGTTTTGAACTGTTAGACCATCATCATCTTCATCCACCTCCGACTGAATCATAATGATTGTAGTTGTATGGTAGCAATCAAAGCAAAGGGGAAAATCCTCTTCATTTCCAGTCAAAAATCCAAAAAAGACAAGTTTTCAAAGATTCTTGTAGGAAGAAGCAATACTCGCTTTATTGCACTCGCTTGGCCAACAAGTGGTAGCTATGTAGTATCAGAAACAGACGGAGGAAGGAGTAGTAGAACTATTCAAATTCGGGATTCCAAATGCCGACACTGCTTGAAGCGATGATGCAAAGAAAAAAAGAAGGACAGATGCAAAATGTTCAACTGCATAATAAAATAATATTATGCATATGGATGAAAAATGAAATGCTTTCCTATTGTGTATCTACATAATATTATTATTATTATATGAGTAATAATGCAACGCATATAGGTACATAAAACAGGATGATATCATCCTTTTGAATATTATGGAAGTTGAAGACTTTTGCATAGGAATCGGTCATTTTCTTCCTGACGAGAGGATGAATGATGAGTTCTCCGTATTCCCTATATGTAAGCGCATCCATATCATTAAAGGTTCCGATTTTTTGAATGTTCTGACCAAGCTTTCGCTGCCTGTTTTGGTGGCCCGGGGGCGGAAGATTCTCTTTTGAACCACATATTATAACAAGTACAATACGAGTAAAGTAGCAACTGACTTGATGATATGATACGACAATATCTTTTGCATCATACTGAGCTGGAGTTGGAAGTATGCGTGGTTTGGTAATCAGGGGAAAAGATCAGCTTATATGTAAATATGTTGCGTATTTGGATCACTTTTCGTATAAATTCCTCGAAGCAAAAAATACACCTTTTAGTTAAAGGCTTACTTTACTACTGACTCCAGCTACTTTACTCAGCTTTTTGCTTCTGTTTTGATGGCCTTTCTTAAGTAAATGTATTGGTATTGATCTTGATTAGGGGAGCATTCATTATGCATCATTTTTAGTAATCATCATCGAGATGGAGAGGCATAATTTGGGTACACATATATTAATTTCACTATTATTGCCATCAGCAAATTTTGCTATAAAATCCAGATTGTGAGGCGACCAACAATATTCGTAAAAGTCGCGAGAATGCTGTGAAAATTGCCTGCTTACCCACTCTATTCCGATATGGACATGCTCAAGCCCAGACTACAAGTTTTGAGTATGCCTATCCTGTGATTATCATTATCTTGAGTTTTTTTTGTTACAAAAAGTTTTTCCCAGCACTGCCCCTTTTTTATTTACCCTGCCTGAGTGAAAATAGAAGAAGGTACTGTTTCTTGTAATCACAATAATTTATACTAATTTTTTTAAGTTCAAGAAACAAGGCTGCTCTTTCTCGGCTATATATTATATCGTTACATACTAAAACTCTTTTGATGTTGATGATATGATGACATATGATTCATAGTGTTGTTTAAAAATACAGGAAGGAAGGTAAAAATGAGAGCGAAAGGAGCTATATACTACTATGTATGTATATATTTTTCAGGCTAGATATAAGAAAGATGTAGCACGAAAAATTCACAAATGGTCACTACAAGAAAACTCATTTTCCTCTGACAGCACAACTCGATATAACATAACACTGGTAGCCGCAACGAACTTATCTAACCTATGACTACTTAAGTGCATAAACGTATACATTTAGTTACATACAACGTATGTGATGTGATATGCGCTGAATTACACGAGCAATTATTCAGCACTTGTGACTTTAGTTTAGTGCTCAAGTCATGAGAAAGTTTCCCACGGTTTGGATATGGATTTGGTAGAATGTTTCTTGTATGAGTATGAGCTTGAGTGAAAAGCTGTGTTGCGTATGTATATCAGTATGAATTTCTACCGGCAAGTTTCGTCAGATCAATGTACATAAATTACTTTTTCGGTTTGAATAAATAATATAAAGGGCTGGATATAGGCTTTCCTAACTGAGTTTTCAATATCAATTTAATATGTGAAGGAATTTAGGTAAATTGAGCTAGTTAGTTTGATCAAGATTGGACATTGCGTCAATTTTACGCCTACATTCGCTAAAAACTGCGTCATATTAATAATATTCGACCGTAGGTCTGAGAAGATTTGAGATTGAGAGTAGATGAGAAGGCAGTTTAAATCTTTCCTGATTCATCACAAGTTGATTTGAATTTGATGGTCCGCAAAATGGTTCTTTATTGCAAATTATTTCCCTGTCTGACAAATGTTGCTGCTCAGCAATTATCCACCGCTAAACTTTCATATCCTCTTTTTCTCAACTGTCAGCTTCAAACAGCAAGCAGCTTCTTGTCGGTTTTTCCTGAAATGAAAAGCCACTTATTTCGTTGGACAGATTGAAATTAAAAGGTACTGACAAAATTATTACACTGCCGACATAATAAATTGTTGATCAACACATACAATCATACACACTACGTAAGTATACGCATATAAGTAATGCTGCAGCAGCAAAAAGTCATCATCATCATTAACCACGGCTCGTTTTTTGGCATTTGTGCTCTATCGACGAGCAGAGAGTATAACGCTGGCTCAACGCAAACTTGTTTGTATACCATTCTACTTTACAAACAGACTTTAGCCGTCAAATCAGTATGTATGAAGATCGAAACTGTGTGGCTTTCTTTGTTAAAACTTTTGTTGTGAAAAAACAAGGATCACGTTCTTTCTTGGAGGCTTGCCTGATTAGAAATCTGCCACAATGATCAATATCACCTATAGGCTAGGGTAAGGTAGGCATAGTATTCAGCATTTTGTTCGAAGAGGCGAAAAATGGAAAAACGGTATAGTGAGCGACCGGCTTTTTTCAAGATAAGCCAACATTTTATTTGCAAAAGTGATCATCTTCATTATATTCCCAATCGCTCCTTTTGTATCGGCACCATACCAAACGCTTTAAGCTTTGGTTGCCTTTGGCACACAAACTGTGTTAAGGTGCAGAAGCCAAGGAAAAAAGAGCATCATAAACTTTGAAAATAACTGACACAAAGTCAATTAGGCAACGAAATTTCTTCAAGCGACTCACTCTAACCGTGACCATTATTTTTCGCTCCCAAGACGGATGAAATGTTTCACCTTCTCTCTCAGCAAAACCATAATTTTTAGTTTGATTATTGCAGCATAAATTTCCATGCGGAAAGATTGAGCACGGTGCTGACGATGCTTTGGAAAAAACATCATCAAACGCAATTATTATCCCTTTTTATGCAGCTGTGCCAACCTGTAACAAAAAAAAACCTCCGACCATTTTGACTTGACTTCTGTGCCCTGTCATTTTCACAAGATCACGGACGCTGACAAAGTATGGTCGTACGTTATGAGGACCATACTTATAATCACAATCAGTAAGTCAGGGCTGTTGACCATTTTTCTTGTTCTTGCATAATATACACAGGATTTACCATAAAGAGCAAGTTTTTCTCTCAACTTTTCATCCCGTTTGTACGCATGCACGCATGACATTATTGCCTTTTAAGGATGACTCCAGTACAAAAGGCATTCATTTAAGGAATTAGTCCCGAGTCTCATTACTGTATTTTATTCTTTTTAAAAACAAACTGGTTAAAAGTTGCAGAGCCACTACTTGAGACCTGAAAAGAAATATATAATATGTACATCTCAAGCCACAAATTATTTTCTATTAGTTTTAATGTGCTTAATGAGAATGAGAGGAGGACAAAATAAAAAGTGAGATATTTCAATGTTTGCACCACCATCAATAACATGGCTACCACCAGCACGTCTTGATCGTGAACTTTGATAACGATGGATAAGTATAAACGCTGCTGGACTCATGAACTGGACCTTCCCTTTAGGCCAATTCACATGGTATTTGATGCAATATCTATTTGTCTTCAACTCCTCTTAATGTGCTTTCGCAAACGCATTCATCCATGCTTACACCTCCTAATCTCCTTGAACAAGACAAGGAGAAGTAGAGAAGAGATAAGGGAGGCATGAAATACGGTGTCGGTTTCATCAATTTTCATAAAAAAAAGTCGTTCGGCTGGTACTCTCCATGTAGTGTGCAGTGCAAGTGAAAATGCAATGTGAATAATAATTGTATCATTGAAATAATTACCTTGATTCCTTTTTAAAACTCTGGGATTGAGAAACAAGCTTTTAAAAGCTGCACACTTGATTCTTCCCTCATGTCTTCTCTGCAAAATAATAATATTACCGACAAGAACGACCAACCGACCGACCTGCAGCAGCAGCATCTTAAAGGCTGATGATTGTAATGGCTCAAGTATATCTTATTGTTCTCCACTTTGAACTAATATATTGCTCGTTTTCTTCAAGTTAGTCTGTCAAGTGGAATTTCCAGTAAACGGCCCATGGTCTGGTGGATATAGAGTCGGATCGGGATTATATTAAGATTTACATAATGCAATGCTAAACCTCATGATCACATTAAAGTGGCAGGGAACATGGACGAGAGTAAGTTAGATGGTGTGTGTGTGGAAGTAAGAATGGATTGCATTGAAAGTTGTGTTCCAGGCTACTTTGTATGCACGCACATATATTAAAATGTGATGTGGTAATTAAACTGTCTCCTCTTCCCTTTGAACCACATAAATCTTTTGGTAATATTGTTTGTCTTATATAAAAAGGAGACGAGAGAATAGACGAGCAAGATGATTCGAAACAGCAGCAGAATGCGTAGCAGAAGCAGTTTAAAAGTGCAACTTATCATGCAATACGAATAGGAAACATCTTCTCGTAGTAGTAGAACAACAGGTGAGCAATAAGCTCGCATTTTAATGTTTCGCTTTCAATAACAATCTTCTGGAAAGTTTATGTCAGAGAAAAGCTGTTTCGAAATTGACGTGGGGAAATTAAAAGAAGTTTCAAAATCCAAAATTGTAATGAACATTTCCGCCAAACTAGATATTAGTTTTTCCAGAACGACTAACTGATCTCAGTTGTATTTGAGGAATTCTACATATATATTGATCCACGTTTGTTGCAACAATTGTTGTGTAAGCATGTAGCTCTTTCGTTGGATCATTAATAAAGGGCTTGATGATGACAACTACATTGATGTTGAGGATAATGATGATGTTAGCATGGGTGACAATGACAATGTTTTATCCATTGTATCTCTTACATCACCATTAGTGCTTATTCCATTCATACACATTGTCATTCTCTCGACTTTACATAAAACAAAAGAATGACTTGTATGTTTCTATTTCTGAACTACATTAAAAGATGAAGTAGTAGTAGTAGTAGATGAGCTGAGAGCGACTGACTGACTGCTTTTGTTTTGTGTACTCTTCCTCTACTTCTACAAGTGATTACAAGAGTTGTAACAAGATATCGCATGTCATTATCTTTTCTTCCACTTCTCCATCATCATCAAGAACTCTTATTTCCTACTGATTTCTTCTTGACTCGTCTCCTGTTCATTAACAGCATATTATTTTTTTCAATTCTTCCAAAACCCCGAGGTAGCAGTAGCAGCATCAAATCTTGCCCGTTACCCCAGAAAAATCTGGTATTTAATCCTTTATAAATAATAGCTGGTTATAATTACAATTATGTATATCATCTGCATTTTGGGCTCGTCTATATAACTGTAAGCTCGTCATATATCATACATATTTATATGAACTATGAGTACTCTCGCATCACGCAGCCCTCCAAGTGTTTTCTCCATCTAATTAACTTTAGAAAAACGAGATTTGCTCTTGTAATTGTTAGCTCTTCACAATGCTGATGATGTGACTGATGATGGTTTAGTAATAGTAAATGATGCCCTTTGTTGACATGCAATCCCATTTTTTGGTGATAAGTAAGTGTATAAAATACTACAATAAAAAAACTGATTTGAATTGATTCACTTCCCTTCACGTTTGGATTTGACAAAGCTATTTTGCTTCAGGGGCTTGAACTTGATTTTCTATTAATTGTATTATAGAATTCAAGGTGCAGAGAAGGGAGTGCATTTGCTTTTGAATATAAATTGTTATTACGTGTACGCTCACAACAAATGCCTGCAGCAATATATTTTTACTACGTGCGTGTGTATCAAAATGCCACTTGATTGTAATTGCTTTTATTTTTTGCCTTTAGTTTACTTTATGTCATGTCGTATTTTTTAAAAAGAAAAAAGAGGAAATGAGGACATTAGAATTCCCTCATTGTGCACTAGATGCATGTTGTAGCTCATTCTTTTAACGATTTTTTACACACTCGAATAAAGAAACTGGTTGCCGTACTACTGCAATGCTGCTGCTAGTGCTAATAGAGCAGAGCAGGGAAAGCAGGTGCTAGAAACAATATATTTTACTGACTGAGATTAATTTCTTTGTCTACATCCCAAGTCACCGGTCGTTAGTAAGTGTGCCTTTTTAGCTTTTCCTTTCGGACGCTGAGACACCAAGAATAGAATGAAAATGAATTGACCCTTATTCTTTTTTAGGGCCAGTTGTTTTGATTAAGTAGCCTGATCTATCGTTTCCAGATAAGTTAAATGGTTGTTTCAAAACATGAAATGATAACGAGCTCCAATCTATATATGTATGCAACTCCATTTATTTCCAACTCTACGTTCAGTTTGAATGAGCAGATGGTCCATAAATAGAAGAGGTTAGGTCAGGTATGAACATTAAAAAGTCCACTTCAAGTACAAATCGTAATGGGATTTTTTTAAAACTTTGAATCCATTTTTACACTGCAACAGTGTACGTACATACATACATTCACAGATAAAAAAATAGGATAGAAGACAAAGAACTGTTTTTCATTCCTGTTATTTATCTCTTCTTTTACAGCATGTTATACAGATTAGATGGGGATTCTTCTCCCTTGTTAAAATGAGAATGGAGTGAAGTCCCGCTTAATTATCCTTTTCTCACTCATCTCACCATCCCTGAGTCAATTTTAGCTGGTGTGAGACGGGAAGATATTTTTGTCCGGTTCAATGGCTCTCAGAGAAAAGTTGGATTGCATCTTCTGTTGTCTTCCTGTGTGTATGCATTATGCATTTTGATTCTCTCCTGTGTTTGATATCTGCTCTTTGGAAAGAAAATGAGCTCCTTTTTATGATGCAGATGATGAGGAGGGCGGAGGGATGGATGGATGATACTGATATCACATCTTTTTTCTGTGGTGGTGGTGTGGTGAAATTGTTAGGGATATTACGGAGGGTGAAGGATCTTTTTTTTTTTGTGAGAGAGAGAGGTGTGTATATAAATGTACATATCATTTCCAAGATGAGCAAAGTCAACTCATCCCATTTCATCTTCTGGATTTGACGGATTCCTTGAAGAACAGAGAGGGAAACTGTGTTTGATGCTTGCATCCCAAGTACCTGCCTGCTCACTCGAATTCAATCATGATGGTAAATGTTCATGTTTGAAGCTGTGGAAAAATGCTGGCTTATATATAAGTTCCAATAAAAAGATGGAGCGTTTATTGAAAGGAAGAGAAAAGGGTGGAATAATGATAAAAAATTGATTGAACAATCTGCTCCACAGCTACTGCTTCTCGCATCTAAAAAAGGAAGTTGGTTTTTGTTGGATGCACTCTAATGAAATTGAATGCACTTTGCCTCTGCAACTTTGCTTGCATTGGATGGATGCATGCATCCCACTCCACTTTATTATTTGAGGTAAAAAGTGCGTAAGAAAATGTGGATCGTTTTTTTGGTTCTTTTTTTGAGGTTTCTTTCTTGGGCTAGGGTAGTTTACTAGTAAGTTTAGTTTGTAGTGCCAATGAGATGAGGATCATCATGGTTCATGGTTGAATGCTATGTAAGTTTTGGGCTTCTCGCTTGAAATGTTTGATGCTTCTCCCCTTTTCATTCCTTCAACTTATTCCAGAGTGCAATGCAGTGCAACATGAAGGAAACAATAAGCTCAAAGTTTTTTTTGTGTTGTAAGAACCTCAAACAACAAAGAAAAACAACTGACTTTGTCTGTGATTGTGTGTCAGGTTCAGATGCAGACTCTTCAATCTCCAATCTTCTTGTACATGATGATGCATCGTCATAATCATGAGAAGCGTCATATTTGTCTGATTCCGTTTTTATATTTCTTATTATCCACGTCCACATAGATAGACATGTTGGTTGTTCCAATGGAGCAACATGGTGTATCCTTGTATTTATCCAGGACAGGCATCTGGACAACAAACACATAAAAAACATGCTTACAAGTTGTTTGCTTATCTCCGCTGTGTGTTGCATTGCATAATGGTACAAAATGGAAAGCTGAATTTTATGAGCTCAATCTCTTCCCTCATAGTTTTTTGGATACATTGTTCTGGAGTTGCATTGTTTGATGTATTTTTTGATACAATGCTAATTCTCCACTACGATCCTTAAAGGCTTTGTTTGAATAAGACGAAATGTTCTGCGATGGGAAATGTCCTTGAAGATCATCTTGGTATAGGATTTTTGGTACTTGTTTTTTACCCTTTTAAAAAGGGCAGCAGAAATAAGCTTGAAATTTCAGAGATTATCAACATGCTCAAGCCCACAATTGCGATAAGCTATGCTGTAATGTTGATGTGAAGGTTTAAACATCTTTATTCTCTCTCACCTTTGAGGACATTTTTATAAGCCTATCATTTTACATAACACTCCATTATTTTCCCTTATATAAAAAGTTATTGATTTCTTTACACTGGAAACTGCTCCATTAGATCCCACCATTATCACCGTGAGCGTGTGAAATTACGAGTGAAATCGCATTAAAATTGTCAGTCTGGATATATGTTCGCATGTCGTTGGCATTGACAGGAGGACAACCATTCATTTTTGATCCATGATGGCATTATTCTTCTCTTCTTGACCAAAAATAGTCGTCTTTTCAAACTCGTTTCCTG
Organism: Orchesella cincta; assembly: GCA_001718145.1. Taxonomy (NCBI): domain Eukaryota; kingdom Metazoa; phylum Arthropoda; class Collembola; order Entomobryomorpha; family Orchesellidae; genus Orchesella; species Orchesella cincta. The sequence goes on from LJIJ01000899.1 coordinate 11,883, forward strand.
ACCCAGACCTTCACAAACACATTCTTTGGGGGAGAATATAAAAGTAAAATGCCTGTGAGAGATTTCTTCTACTTCTTTTAAAAAAACGTGTGGGAAAGGATAAAATAGCCATTCTATAAGAAATAAGTCAATCCTCCGAAGAAACGAGTTTGTATGAGGATTTCGATACCTAAAAGATGTCTAAATGGCTACCAAAAGGATATTTACTGCATTGGATCGTGGTGCTAAAGTGTATTTATAAAAAAAAGTACTCGGATAAGATTACGTCAAAGGGAATAGAAAAGTCGAAGAAAGACACATTCTCCTTATTACCAGCTTGAAAAGCAAAAAATGCGAAGAAAATAAATGAGCTTAACCCTTGTCACGACACATGTCCTGTTGATGACTATAATGTACAAAAATGGTTATTAAAAACGTTAAAATTTGTGACCAACCAACACACAGGATGACATATGGCTGTGTCATGTGTGGAAGACGAAGGTAATTTAACAAAAATATGGAGTCTGTTGAGAAAACGAGATTTAGAATGTGTTCAAATTCACTCCTATTTCTGGTGATCTCATTCGAAATGGATGGGTAATATATTGCTTTGCACTGCCATCTCCATTATCTATATATTCCTTCGGGTAATTTGTAACAAGATACAAGATGCTTTTGTCTCTCAAGTATTGCATTCCTTCAAATGTTGAGATTACGGTAATGAATATTAAAAATGGAATGGGATTTATTATAAGCTAGTTATTTCTGATGAGGTGTGAACAAAACAAATGAGCTCAGGTTTTCCACCTCCTCTACATCTTTTACTAATTATTGGACTGTCAAAAGGTTAGAGAGGAACGGGGAATGAGTTAGTAATTGTATCTTTTTTTGGTACATGTATTTATTTTTATGTTCGGGATGTGATCTTGATAATTTTTCAAAAGTTTATGATGACATGGGTGGGCATATGTATGTATATAGCTGTAGATAAGTATGGTATGCAAATCACAAAATTGAGTTTTCCACCAAATACAATAAATTCACCCGTTTTTTTAAAAACGGTCGTTTATTTTCATAATGGTCCATTAAAATCTGTGCAGTGAAAAACCTCTCGCATTGCCAAGTTTAAGGTAATCTTGTTTTTGCAGTTATCATATCATCATCAGCATCGATTTCAATGGTGGGAGGCAAGACACTTGAAACTGCAATATTTGACAAATATGGACTTTCCCATTGATCTTATTTCGTTCACACAAAAAAACGGATCTGATTTCAGATTGGATTGAATTGATTGTTCAGTGCAAACTTTTCTCACCTGCTTCTCATTCAACAGATGAAAGCGCAGGAAGCTTTTTATACAGCGAGAATCTGTTTGCTACTTGTGGTGTGATTGGATCCGGTACATCTATTGAGTGGCTAGACCACACCGGAGAATAAACATGAACCATTTCCGTGAGCTGCAAACGATACAATTAGGGAATCTGCTAACAGTTTTTCTTTGGATGTATTGACGTTTCAGTTGACAAACAAATTTTCAGTTTACTAATCAAAGCAAAGAAGGAATTCAGAATGATGGTTAAAGCGCGGAACAACCTTATATTCCAGCTCAAATTGTATTGTAAAATTGAGTGTTTATGTTTCCATTTGAAGTGGTTTTTAAAATGCACACCTCCAAAATTCCCTTCAATTCTATCTCCGAGTTTATTGAAGAATAAGCCCTTATATCCTTCTTTAAAAACTTCCTTTCCTCCTCCAAGAAAAGATACATTTTCCCATTTTATTTCATTTCCATTCATTATCCCTTTTCTTCTCGTATTCTCCTTTTGTATCTAGTTCCTCTCTTTTTTTAAAGAAAAGAAGTTACTTGTGCATGACTGCATTGTTGCACTCTTCTCTCCATCTTTTTATATTTACTTTGATTATTAGCCCCATTCTTGTAAGTGTTTTCCTTTTTGTATTCATCGTCTTCTTCATCACCAGCGAAAAAAAGTATCTCTCAAGATAGTTTCTTTCTTGTTCGCATCATCATAATCATCTTCATGTTCAAAACCACATAAATAATATGAATGGAAGGGTACAATAAGGAGAAAGGAGAAGAAGAAGAGATGAGATTTTTTGAAAATTAAATTTTTATAATGATTATGTGTGCATTGTGCAATAACTGCAGCAGAATATGTGTGTTTGTACGTAAGGTGCACTCTTGTAGAAATAAATATTCAAGGACTCGTCATCATCCTCATTGTCTGCCGATAAACGATTCACAGAACTTTTTCTTGTTCACTTTTTCTCATAACATGAGCTTTTCATGTAAAAATAATCGTGATGATGATGAAATATCATCGCGGCATGTTTTGTACATTTTGATGCTCGTACATGCATAAAAATAGGATCCCTTTGCCTACTTCTACTTTACTGATTTTGAATGCGGGTCTTAATCGCAAAATGAGCTGGGTGAATTGATGATGATGATGATGGCTCACAATATTACAATCACAGCTTGCCTGGAATGATGATGATTTTGTCTGGCAGAAGCTGAAGCCCCATTCTGGAGCCATATATACAAACAAACAATATTGTCATCATCACCATTTTGTTTTCAAAAAGTTGTCAACATTGTTGCAATTTAATGAGAAGCAATTAAGGGAGTCGAGTCCTTAATATAAAACAGTGACATAAGCAAATTGGTAATGAAAGTCTGTAACGCATGATAGAGCATTTATTGACAGGCCAAAATGTATAAAAGGTCTTGGGTATGTATGTATGTGTCCTTCGGGAGGCATGCAGGGCTCCCTTTCCACTCTCAATCTCAATATTATTTTTCGTCAAGTCATTCCACCTCTCATAAAAGTCGAAAGTAGCTTAAATGATGAGGGCTCACCATTATCATCATCCCTCCTAATTAATTACGAGCGAGCAGATTTGATTTAATAGTTTGATGATTATAGTAGCATGACATGGCATAAGGGTCCTTTCTCCATTTAGATCCTACAATACATACATACTCACGCAACTCTTAATTATTGAGTTTGGCGTGCATCTGACAATTTCCTTCCTGTCTACTGCCTACACGCCGCTGTGTCATCGCATCGTTATCATGATTATCATCATGAAAATGAAGATGCGTGACTGAAGAGAAAAAATAATAAAAATTCGAAATCCCAGCATATTAGAATATCAGCATCAGCAGCAGCCATAACCATCATCACTAAACCATTATTCATGAAAATGCTTATTTTTACCATTCACGAAATCGATATAGATATTTTAACGAGCTGACACATATTTTTGTTTCAATTTTTATATTTGTTTGTATATTATTATCTCACACAGGTCTCGTGCTGTTGTCTCTGTCCGTGACAGCCGTGCTGGGGGATGACATGAAAGATGTGAAGGAAGGGGAAGATGTGATACTCGAATGTCGCTTTGGATCACATCTCATCAGTCGTGGACCAACGTTTTACTGGGCGAGATCTAATGCCAGGGACAAAGATAATGTGGCCATTGAAGGGACGCCGCTGGAACAAAACTATGAGTAAGTTAAAAGCATAACCTAATCATGAAGCTCTTATAACTTTTTTTTACGAAATAATGTTTCAAATGCGAGACAATCTGGTTTTGCATATATTGCATTTTAATCTCAACCAAACGCATACTTTCAACTTTGTTACGGGACATTGTTCAAATATTCGTTAGGTATTATTATGACGGGGCAACGAAAAATCTCGCAAAACTTTTGCTAATTTGCATTTTCTGCATGTGTCTTGGGACAGGACAACTTTTAAAAATAATTCCGTTCAGTAATAAAGTCCCAGCATGAGTTTTTTTACTCCGTCTAATTCTCGTCTTTTTTATCTTCATCAATTTAATTCGATATATTATGTTATTCAACCGTTTTGTTGAAAATAGCTTTTGGCATCACGGCAGAAAAAGAAGTTTTAACTTCTCACCAGACCTGATTAGATGCTTCGTATATAATACCGAGTAGAGTTTTTGATCATCCACATCATCATGATATGCTTCTTATTCGTTTTAATTTCAATCCTTTCTCTCCACCAATCCACTACTTTCCATAAAACCTCCATCAAATTAAGGATTTACGGCTTTTATTGCAAAAATGTCTATTTCATTCTTGAAGGTGATGGGCTCGAGTGGTAGATTCACTTTTTCTTGAGATTATTACTTTTTTGGCAAAAAAAATCAAGTTGAAAGAGTTGAAATAAAGACACCTGTACTGGTTCCGAAACACTCATGCAAATCAAACGGGAATATATGGAGTGAGGGAAAAAAGGATAGCGAGAAGAAGTAAATAATAGACAGGTCGTTTTTATCGTCGTGACATGTCATGTTGTGCCATTAACAACAAGAGACGAAGACTGAAAGACAGTATATTATCCGCTCCTTCGGTCCATGAGGATTGGATTGTGGATATAGCTAAAATATTCACAGTCTTAAAAACCACTATGTATGTACAATGATCTCATGTCTTCTTGATGCAGAAAGAACCAGTAACCAGTCTCTTTCTCTGTTCTCTCTCTCTCTAGAGAAAAAAAAGAAGTCAATAATAGTAAGTTTTCCTAAGTTATTTAGCCCCCGTCCCGTCTTTCTGTCATCCAAACCAATCCATTTTATTTTCGTCGTGCCGTTCTTGTGTTGTGGATCGTGCATCCGATGTAATACCGTATTAGATTATCCACACACTTGAGAAGATGTTCAAACTATTATGTACAGGAGCCGGAGTCAACAATTTCTGCTCATTTTCTTCTTCTGTCCTTCTTGAGCAAAAAAAGTTGGCAATTACAATAAACAGCTTTTTCCCAATTTATAAGCATCACCATCGCCGTCATTATAAACTCCGTTTTTTGCCATCCTTTTTATCAGCGTCCTCATCAGAATCCGTCCGTCCGTCCGTTGGTGGAAACAAGCTTTCAAACTGTTCACGCGATAACACTTGTCTTTGACTAGCAATAATAGTAAAAGGGTCTGGTTTGGCACAAGAGGTCCAGGTCCAGTTTATAATTACTATTTTTTCAAGTAAAGTACACAAAAAAATTGTTTGCTGAGCTAAAAAATATTGAATATGCCAAACTAAAAGAATTCCATGATGATGATGATGAGGCGCACACAAGCTGCGTACGTTGATACCATGCACGAACATAATTTTCTTCTTTTTTCGCAGATGATGTGATGTGAGATAATGATTTGAATCCTCAGAGTATTTTTAATGTGCTACGCACGTTTCACACACATACGGTGATTGAAAACATACATATATATTTTTGAGAGATACCCCATCAGATCAAACCAGCTTAGAAGATGCTAATATACATTCTTTAAGCATACAATACATTGCACCACAACCACCCGTCCCGTTTCAAACTCAAACCACTTATCTCGTTAAGGCTAGATACGATTGCCAACTTTGAATTTGTAATTACCTTCCTTCTTTTGTCTTAAAAATGTATTGATTTTACCATTTGGTTTGGTTGATGGAATGAAATCCATCCTCCATCTCTACAATTTTACCTCTGGGGGATCCCAACCAGAGAGGATCTCTGCTCTTTTGTCAGATTTTATGTATTTACTATTGAATTGATGATGGTGATGGTACATGGATATCTCATAAGATCTTGAGATAAATTTAGATTGCAGATCAATCCGAACGATCAATTTTATTTGGCTGTGCGCTCTTGTATCTTTGTCGAAGGAAATGCCACATGCGGATTTCTCATATAAGAGGATTTTAATACCGTGTATTATCCCATAGCGCAGCCCATCATCATCATTTAAAAAATCACTATCATTTTTATGTAACACAAGATGCACTTGGTTGATATGCATAAAGCAAAGTAAAAGTGTTGTCCTTGCACATTCTAGTATATATTTGTTCATCATAATCATCATATGAGGGAGATTATTTTAAGGGATGATGAGGATGCTTCCTGTGGAGTCCGCCCGCTGTCTCTTGTCTTTTTGGGTGTGCCTGCTGATACCTTCTTCCATCAGACCTAATATGAATAGACAGAAAACACACATACACAAGAAAAGAGGCTTGTAATAAAAAAAGGACTATGCCTATTGCATAATGATCACGTATTTACAAGCCAAACTTGTGCCCGTATTTGTTTTTAGCATTGAATGATTGAGTGAGCAATAAGAATTAGGAGGTTTGGTAGGAAAGAGTGGAGAGGAATAGATAATATCTCATGTGAATTCTGTGATGACCTTACATCACCAAATAACCATCCATAATAATGCCATAGGGAAATAAACTTTGTATTGCTAAACGTAATGATTTTCCAAATATTTCTTCAAGGTATCCATATTCGCGTTGTGGGAATCGGAAATTACAGAGGTGAACCAATGCTAAGGCTGGGTTATAGGAGGTAATCATCCCGATATGATGATGATGATTATGATTGCATCCATCCTCATCTTCAAATAATCCCAATTACAATGCCAAAAACTTTGTGTGTTTCATTCTTCTGATGAAAATGATGGTCACATTGATAGTCCCAGATGAAGAAGCTCACTCGAAACCCAAACTCATAAAGAGCAAAGTTGGTTGTAATACAAACAAGGAATGTGAAAAGATAATGTTGATGCGTACGAGATAATCATTTTAGTGAGGATGAGAATGAAATGAGGGTTTGGCAAACGGGAGACAGTTGAAAGATGTGTGTTGTGTACACAAAAAATCATATAAATGTTTTTATTGACCTTTATCTCAACTGAAAACAAAACAGTACCAGCATATATAGCAGCAGTTGATTTTGATTGCTACCTGAAAACAAACAGTGTGTGTGTACCTACATATTATTATGCATATATTTAACATTGACCCTTGAGCACATAGTGATTGGAATGATTGGATATTTGAATGAAAACTATATGTACTGCTTTATGATGATGATGGTTTTCGATTGAAAGAGTCAATTGATTGATCTTGGTTGGACTAGAACAAAAGTTGAAGAAAAAAATAATTGATTCTTCATTTTATGCAGAAAAAAAATGTATGTGAGCTACCTAATTATTACGTTGATTTATGTTTGAATCAGGTTTTTTCTTGTTCAAATATTACCCAAAAATTATTTTTCCTGCTTTTTGTGGTAATCAACAATAATTAATAACGGTTGTCTTTTCTTTGAAAATACATATATGTGCATCACATATGTACATAAAACACACTTGACTCTGAAAGAAAAAATCTCATCTCATTGTTCCCAGTCAACTTTGCGTCTGTACTGAATTGTATAGAATCATCATATCATCCGTGTATGAATAGTTTAAGTTTTCATACATTATTTCTTGTTCAGCAGGAGGGAATGGGTCTCTGGAATATAGTTTCCTTCCTTCTTCTGCAAATTCCACATTCATGATGTGGAAGCGGAGCAAACTGAATGCGAATTCATGAACATGAGTTTGACTTCTACCCAGTTCCCGTTTTACAAAAGCCTCATTTGTCATGTTGGAAATAAATTCACTTCATTTTCCTCTTCTCTCTGAAAATCTCGTTAGGAGCAGTTGCTTGAGAAAGGAAGACGAAAAAAATACATTACGCTGTTATATATATATATATTATTATATGATCTCCAGATTCTCCAGCTTGTGGGTTAAAATTCATATGTGCGTTGTAGAAAAATAGAAGGCAAATTATCAGGGCACAACAGACAAACTCGAGCATCATGGTAGTAATCATAATCATATTGTTATTGCCGTGAGGAAGGCAAATTGAGCATTATATACTACTTGAGTATATAGCAGGTAGGGAAACTAAGCATCTATCTCCATCTCCGACTTCTTTGTTTGAGCACAATGACTCAAACTACCTAAGTCTTCCGAGCAAATTAAAAATGAGAATAAGAGGAGGAAATTTAGCCGACGAAAATGGCACAAGGCATAAGGATCTACTACAGGGAGAGCAGTTATTTGCATGGTCCCTCGAACTCCCGATAATTTCCACACATGGGAGACTCAAAACTAATGAAAATGGTCTTGTTGTAATATGCAAAAATGGGATCTTGATGATGATGAGTACTCTCAAATTTTCTCTTCTCTCTGGAGAAAATCGAAATATCATATCATCATCATCATATTATCATGTTGTGAGAGAGTTCCGGGAGGAGAGAAGTAAAACTATTCATGTTGAGCATGATGATTACCATACATATTTACACTCTGCAAAAATAAAAAATGCGTCATGCAAATTCATATGCATCCAAAATTGCTGGGCAGAAAAAGAATGGGGAAACAAGAGTGGTATTTGGTATACCTTAATTTATTTTTTAACCCTTTCTTCTGGTCGGTCACAAGGAGCAAGCAAGCAATCTCCCATTTTATGTATGTTGTTGGTGATGAAGGGGATAATAAATCATATTTTTCCTCTGAATTTATTACACCTCGAGACTCCCGATTGATTTATGCGGTTCTTAAAATGGAGTTTTTATCATCACATGAAGAATATATGGCGAAAATGAGCATTCTTTTCATTTCCCCCCAAAAACCCAACCTCTTTTGTGGTGGTTGGGTTGGCTCCGGCTTCCATTCATTGACATACTTTGCTAAACCGGGGTTACAAAACTTGTTCCAATAATAACGCTTCATGAATGAATGCATATGTATTTATGTTCCCCTTTTTAACTCTCCCATTTTTACTTCTTTTTCCAGGGTGGATTACTCGCCAAACACTGGGAAATACGACTTACGGATCCGGAACTCCACGTACGATCGAGACAATGGGAAGTTTGAGTGTCGCATCAAGGAAAAGGGTTCAGGTCAGACTTTGCATTCGAAAACAGTTCAGCTCACAGTGTTGCTGCCGCCAGGCCCTCCCAAAATTACCCCTCTGGAGCCAACAGCAACGGAAGGGAGATCCTTAGATTTGACATGTTCCAGTTCCGGTGGTAGTCCAGATCCCCTCATCCGTTGGTATCGTAATGGGATGCCATATCCATTGGACTCCATCATTAAGTTTGGTGGCAGTAAAAACAGCCCAACATCAGCCATTCTCTCCGTCACACCGCAGCGAGATGATGATGGGACAGAATACAGATGCGTTGTTTGGAACAGGGCAATGGGAGAAGGAGAAAAGTTGGAGAGTTCTATCTCACTCAATGTTAACTGTAAGTTTTCAGTTATTTTTTTGTAACAAAAAAAACCATCATCATTCTAGTAAATGGGAGAAGAAAAGAAGAAAAAAATTAAATTTAAATTAACTGTTTAGCATACAATTTTATTTGTCTAAAATGTTTGTGCTGAGAAAGCAGCTTTTGAGGGGAGATTATTTGGGTTTTTTTTTGTGTGGTTGAGGATTTTCCTTTTGTTAAATGCGAACGTGTATCTTGTCTTGTCTAATGTCTGGATGATGATAAGACACGCACGCATACACACAAAATACCTTCCAACTAACGGGCGGTGCTCCTATTTTTGTATTCTGGACGCGAAAACGTAAATGGTAAATCCCCAAAGAAGAAACAGATTCTTCAGCATCAGGAGCACCAGCTTTCTCAAGCCTTTTCTAAGTCTTTAATGCCATCGCGTCATCATTCCTTGTAGCTCAGAATCCTTAAGGATTGGGGAAGATGAACAGTGATTTTCTTTTGTTTTTTTTCTTCTTCTTCTGTCCCAAAAGAAATTTTCTTTCGTTGATGATGATACTGATACAATTTTTTCTTCCTTTGTTTGTTGTCCTCCTCTCATCGTGTTTATCCAAAAGATTACCCAAGAGTGAAAGTTGGACCGGAAAATCCACTTCGTGTCGAGAAGGGAAGTGAAGCAAAGCTCACATGTAATGTGGATTCGAAACCAGCCGTTAGCTCAGTTAAATGGACCAGAAATGGACGGTTCAGTGAGACCTCATTCACGTACAACATTCCTTCAGTCTCCATCCAGGTTTGTCTCTCACAAAATTTTCTCGAGTGTGCTTCACCATTATGATTATTGTTGTTGTGTACTACTATATAGTCATTATATCGATTCCGGTAATAATGACCTTTTTGACTCTTTTCCTACTTCTCATCATTTTGCTTCCTTCGTCAAAATCCTTTCAGCCTTTTTGGTTCTTTCCAAGTCTGCAATTGACATGTATATATTCTTGCCGGTTTTCGCGAGCAGAATTTTGATTTTTTTTCTTTTGACAATGATCATGATGATATGGAATTTTTTAAAGGAAGAATATCTCTCTCTAATTATGATCGTTTGTTTGTTAAACAGGAGCAAGGAAGTTATGCGTGTACTGCTGACAATGGCTTAGGTCAATCAGGAGAAGCTGATTTGACACTTGAGGTTCTCTACGCACCCATTGTATCCGTTGTTCCAAGAAAGGAAGTTGAGGACGGAGAGAGTGTATGGATAAAATGCAATGTCTCATCAAATCCACGCCCTTCATCTATCGAATGGATCATGAAAGACGATCCAAGCTTCCGCCAATCTGGGGACATTCTTCGGATAGAACGTGTCACGGCCCAGAATTCAGGAATCTACATTTGCAAAGCTGTCAACATAATCAATCCTTCCGGACAAGACACAACGTACGAGCGAACAGGCAATGCTTCGGTGGCCCTGATGATCAAACATGCTCCTGGAAAATCACATATTGAGCCGTCCGCCCCGAGCGTTGTGGAAGGATCTGGTGTTACTCTCACTTGTGGAGCTAAACCTCCTGGCTGGCCGATTCCACAATATAGGTATGTGTGCTAAGTCAAGTCAGAATCAAGAAGAGTGGGTCGAAAGATATATATCTTTCCCATAGTCTCATCTTGAACTGAATCCCAACTGGGGTTTCCCTCTCCGGATAAATTATTAATATGATTATCATGACGATAAATTTCGCTTTGGTGCAGATGGTGGAAGGAAGGATCAGAGAGTACAATTTCCGTTGGAGCTCAGCTCAACATTGCGACTGCAAAGGCTGCCTCGGAAGGTCTCTACTTTTGTCAACCCACAAATGAGATCGGAACGGGAACAGTGGCGTCAGCAGAGCTGAGAGTATATCAAGCCCCCAAAATCACTCAAACCCTTCAACCTCAAGTGATCCGTCGAGCGGGTGACTCTGGGTTTCAAGTGACATGCACAGCAAAAGCCAAGCCGCGTCCAACCATATCATGGATGAAGGATGGTCAACTTCTCGACCCCAGCCATAAGGATGCCCGCAGCTTTTACAAGATTGAGGCTCATGACGTGGAAATCAAGAATGGAGCTTATACCGTCAACTCAACATTGTTTTTCAGCGGAGACGCACGAGATCACAAGGACAGAATCATGGCTTCTGACAGAGGCTACTATGCCTGCATCGTAGAGAATGAAGTGAAGAAGGATGAGAGCCACATGTACCTCCGTGTCCAACACCGTCCAATTTTCATTCAACAACGAAACTGGGAGCTGGACCGAGCCGCATTTGAAATTGGGGAAACGGCATACATTCCATGTAAAGTACAGGCATTTCCGAAGCCAGAGATTGAGTGGAGTTTTAACCAGGTCATGTTGAGTGGCGGAGTTGGAATCAGGCCATATGACAAGAATACAAGCATTTTGGCAAATGATATCTACGTATCAACACTGGTCATCCAAGGGATTCAGGGTGATGACTACGGAGAATATAGCTGTAAAGCTACAAACTCAATGGGAAATGCAAGCAGTATCATCATTCTTCAGGAGAAGGGACGGCCAAGTCCTCCAGCAGAATTGAGAATTGTGGAGAGTGATGTGAACTCGGTACTTTTGAAATGGGAGCCCGGATTCAATGGAGGATATGAAGAGACCAAGCATCTTATCCAGTATTCTGGTGATGATGGCAGTATTCGGGAAGCCGATTGTTTGTTTTATAATCCCTGCAATATCACTGGACTCAAACAACAAACATTTTACACGTTCAGGGTAAGAATATTATTATTATTATATTGTTATGAGCAGACACAAATCTCAAGTATTATAGTATATATATATAGTGTATGTATATGACATGGCTTTGCATTTCAACTTTTATGATTTTTATAAATCCCATTTTCTATTATTGCAGGTAAGAGCATGGAATCCCAAAGGGGAGAGTGAGTTTTCCAAAAATCTGACCGCCATGACGCGCATCGACCTCTCCAAAATCCCAGATCCACTCGACGTAAAGTTTGAACCCAAATCTAGAACACTCGTTTTCAACGTATTGACTCAAATGCCTATGGCTACTGCAAAGGTAGGTTCATAACGTGGAATGAAGTGGATATAAATCCATGTATATTTAGGGAGAAAGTCGATTTTTCTGCAACTTCCTGTTTATCATGCTTTCCAGGTTGAGCTGCAGCAAAATGGTGAAAATACTTGGAGAAAGTATCGCATGTTGCCCGTATTCACTGACAAGATTCATCACGTCATTGAGGACCCCAAACTTGTTGAGGCAGTCCGTGTTCGGTTATGTTTTGAGGATGAAGAAACATGCGGAAACACTATTAATGCAGATATAGGTGAGTGAAAGTGACATTTTCAAATTTGATACAAACATGTCCCACTCCCGTTATTAAATCATATCATGACATGACACACAAATTAAATTATTCCTTTCCTTCCTCCCCTGAATACAAAATAATATGTGAGGTTGATTGTCGTTGTGAGAGCGAGCACATCATATATCATTTCCTTTTTGTTTTTGAAATCTTTTATAATGAAGTGAGCACAGTTCCAGCCGTTGCTCAGGTAGGAATGCGTGTACACTACGTGATCGGAGCCGTGGTTTCCGGAATAGTTCTTCTTTTGTGCTTTGCCCTCGTCCTTCTCTTCTGCTGTTGCCGGAAGAAACGTGTCGTGAAGAAAGAGCAGTATGACGCCAACCGCACTACAACCCAAGATGCCCCACCACCATACTACACCAATGGGATGGAGAACAAAGGGCTGGAAAAGTCAATGGATGTGATTGAGGACACTCTCAAGAATTTCAATGGACAAAATGGCTACATCTCATATAATGGACTACATCATCAACCCAATGGGAACGGAAGTAAGGCCAATAATACTCTGCTTTTATATACATCCATATACCAATAAACCACTGCTACCTATTGTAGTAGTCCTCTTGTGGCTTTTCACTCACATTTCCACATAATCTTGTTTAAATTGAATTTATGGTGATTCATGCGAAAATATTTCGCTGGCTTCTTGAGGATTTTGATTTATGCAGTGAGTGTAACAGTAGTTGTATGTATGTAAGCCTATAAGTACTAACAGCATTTCTTGCTTTCTCTCTCGTTTAGATCACCAATACAATGCGGACCAGAATAGCTACTCAAACTCGAACAATGCTGGCTCAGTGGATTCTCAGGACTCGTTGTGGAAGGCTCCTCAACTCGTGCCAAATGATCAGCAACATCTCATGACACAACATCACCAGCAACAACTCCAACAACAACAACAATTGAATCATAGCAATCTCATGCATCAGCATTTACATAATAGGAACAGTGGCAATTATGAGCATCATCATGTACAGTCAACCTACTCCACGGAGGACTATGTTCCTTATGAAAGTCGCAACAACTATGTCAGTGACCCGTATGGGCCCATTCCAAAACCAAAGAGAAGACTGGACCTGATAGGTAATGCTAATAATATTAAAAATATTAATACCGGATATTACCATATTGCAATTCAAATTGAGACATGAACATTTGGAAATAACAATTATTATTAACTTGGTCAATGTCAATAGGTGATTCACCATACCATGAGTTAAGTGGACTGCCCGATCCATACATGGATAGCACGTCAGGAGCAGGTCTCGTAGGAACACCTGGTCATCAAGATGAGAGCTCAATACCTAGTAGAAGTCAACAACAACAACAGTCGCAGCAAGCACCACCTCCATCAGCGACAATGACTTTCGAAGAATCCCTCGAGTCAGGGTACTCAACGCCCAACTCTAGGAATAGAAGAGTCATTCGAGAAATAATCGTGTAAAGCAATTTCGTATGACAATCGTGCCAATTTCTATGAAAAACAGAACATTTTTTAAAAACTACAGTTATATTATATGTATATCTAGCCAATTTTTAATTGTTCTTTAGTTAACAATAGGTTTTTTTTCAGTTAGTACTTTTTTATATAAAAAAAATGTCCAACTTCTAAAAACAGTGTAAAACATGAAACAAAACACTTATATCATCATCATCATCACACCCGCATCTCAAGTCAGTAGACAAAGAACAGTATAATCCAATTTTTCGTCATGTAATTTATTTTCATCGCCTTCCTTCCGTTTTTTGTCAATCCAGTTTCTTCCACTTTTTCATTTCCACTTGTTTCTTAAGTAAACTATCCTACTGATGCGAACGATAGGGTGGTGTTAACGGTGATACATAAGTACTCAAATGACTTGAAGATCAAGAACACATAAAAAAGCATACCTGGATGAGTCCCCGTATTTGTTCAACGGTTATGCAAAAGTGGTCGACAAACTCGCATCACTTTACTCTCAATCAGAAACGATAAAACGCCCAGTATTTATACAAATTATAAATGCATTATACATAATTACATTTCGAACTCGACTCGATGATCGTTGTGTATGTGACGCGAGTATATCATACATAATAGTTAAAGTTAGTCGTTCGGTACTCCAAAAGTAAATCTTTATATAAATATATATTATATTATACTTATGTCATGCATGCATAATAATTTTAAATATTATGTATAGTTAATTGTAAATACTTCATCAAGATATATTACAATATATCCCCCTGATAAAGTGCTCAATGTGTTGTGTTGAGAAATAGTTTTTAATTTTTTTTGTTCTGTTGTGTTTATACTTTGTAAGCAGTTTTTTGTTCATTTTTGTGCTAACTTTGTAGAATGGCTTTGTGTAGATAAGTAGGATCCAGGTATATACATATAGGCAGGCCAAGGTAATAAGATACCCATCCATATATTGTCCGTCACATGTGGATTGTTAAAAAACATGCTTATCATCATATCATTTTTACATACATTCTTTTTAGGTGCAGATTTTTCCTTTCTCTCACTTCTCAGAATTATTTTTGTACTACTTAAAAAACTAAAAGTAAAGTGTAGCTATTAGTGTAGAGATTACATAGTACGTGGTAGTGAATTTATAGGCGTCTCATACTTATTCCCCAAACTGTAAGATTATATTGGGAAAGCGTATTTAAATTTTTCGAGAGCAAAAAAAACGAGGTTTTTATAAAGAACGATCTCACATTTGTAACGGTCCTGTATTGAAATTTGTGTTGTGTAAAACATGTATAACTGCAGATTATATTATGCATGTAGTCTTACCTTTTAAAACAAATCAATTTTACTTAACGAAATATACGATTTGGATTTACCTGACGAAAAAATTCTACTTAACTATATTGTACATAAAAACCTTGAGTATGAATGACAAAGATTATATTACACATGTCTCTAATTTATTTATTGAGTAAGGTTAGAAAGGAGGAGTGTGTCTAAACTTTCTTCACTATTTGTTTTCAGGGAGTCTCTCTTATTACCAATATTTCATCCGAAACCAAAAATGATACCCCATTAACGAGTTAGTGTAGAGTTTTTCAAGATTCTCGAATCGATTTTTATAAGCTAAAAAACAAAAATTTCCTTCAATACAAACAAACGCAACATAATGTAATTTTAGATAGAATACTTATTGTAGGTAGTAGACAAAAAATTCCTTTTCTGAACTTATCATCATCTTGATAATGCTCTGACTGTAGCTAATTTTATGTGGATTGGGAATGGAAGACTACATAGGATAAGGTAAAAAAAACCTGTCACTGCTCTGCACATATAATGATCCATAATAATGTGTACATTTCTAACTTGTAAATACACTCTTTATGACTGGGCTATTTAATTGTATTGAAGTGTAAAGGATTTAGGCTACGATGTATGTATTTTGAATGACTGGTTTGTCCTATGTTGATGTGAATGAGTGCTATGCTATGCTATAATTAGTTTATACTGGTTCATCTTCAATCAATGTAGCCGTGAACTTAACAGAACGAGCCATATTACAACCATTCATGTTTCTCCTTCAACCTCTGACCTTGAAGGAGAGCAATACTCCGTTATTTGCATTAAGTGTAAAATTGGAAAAGGGTATAAGGTAGCGAAAGAACCCTTTTCTTTGTGTAATACTTGCTGTGATTCCTTACAATTTGTACTTACATGCATGTCCTTGTCCTTGTCCAGAGATGGAAAAAGGGAGTTTTCACTCGACTCTTTCCATTCACCACCCCTTCCCTTTACTTCCAGACGAAGTAATTAATTACCCTGCCATGCCATAATATAACTAGTTTAAGTAGGTATCTTAGGATAATTTTGTGGAGTGACATGTACAAAGTTCGTTGTAGGCCATGAGTGTGTGTGTGTGAATTGTCGTTTTTGTTATGTGAATGAATGTGTGTATAGCTTTGTAGATTATGTAACATGAAATGCATATTAATTGTAAAAAAAATCATGCTTTCCTAAAATTGTGAAACACGTGACATGGTGTTAAATTGACTATTATGATGATACAACAGAATTTTTAAAATGCAGTATAAATTGTGTTATATATATTATACATATTATTGTGTACACACCAGTAAGTTCGTATATTATTCAGATATAGGTACGTATGCTTAAGATCCAATTTAAAAAAGTGACTAGCAAACTACTGTAAAACTGTAAAAATCAGTATGCATAAACATAACGATATACTGAGTACGGTACGTGTACAGTATAAATATTTGTCGTACAGATGTGTTCTTAAGAGTGAAGAGATGTCTATTTAATAAAAAACTGGAATCTTAAACTATTTAGTTACCCAGAACGCATTTATTTCTCGTATACAAAAAAATTCGGATGCATAATCATATTTTCCAAATACATATAAACTGCATAATGATTTCATATTTACTTGCATAATTCGTACATGACTACTGTCAAAAGTGTTTGCGCAAGAAATTAAACACAGTTTTGCATCGCGTATCAAAGTAATTAGCAGCAAACCTGACTAAAATGACATGTCAAGTCAAGTCATTTTATCTTATAATTAGAGTTTACTTTTCGGTTCTGAATTGATATTCATAACTACTTCTTAAAATACAATATGGGGTCTGAAACTGACCTCGAACTCAAAAGATTTTCTGAGGAATGACTACGTCCCAATAGATTGGAAAACCCTTGTGAAAATGTGACAGACAAGTGAGAAAACAAAGGCGGCTTATATTTACCTAAAAGGGCATATTTTCAATGTCAAACCAGAGCAAACATAATGAAATGGATTGAATGACGTGACATCATATAGCATTCTAATGAACAAACTCTGTAAATAAACTTGTTATATTTGGTTCAACACGAAGGAAAGAATACAAATGGTGAATGAACTACTCTTTTACTTACATTCTGCATTAACATTCTGCATGATATATACTAACATATATTCTTGGTTTTCTTGTGAAATGGTAAACTTACTTGCTATAGGGTACATTTCTTGCATTTATTTATTGATACTAATCGATGCAGTATAAATGCTCTTCATGGAATGATTTTCGAACAGTAAGCCACTGGAGCTCTTGATTTTAAGTTTACTTGACACGATTTTTGTGACGACGTCCTTAGACTAGAAATTTCATAAAAGTGAGAGAAAGCTGCATCAACATGAATACAGGAATTTTCATTGCCATTGCAATTTTTGCAATCACGCTTCCAGCAGCTTACTGTACAACCACGGTACGTAAAGAAAATACATTTAATAAACTCTAATAAAAAGTTAGTGTACAATCGAATATGTCTTGAAGAATTCGTTTCCTATATATTTTCAGGAAACTAACGCTACCGCCACCTCCACCCCATCAAATGATGATCAAGACCAAGAACTTGACAAAGTCTTAGCAAATGCTGTACGGAGTCATCCAGAACTCAAAGAGTGGTACTATAGGATTAAGGACAGACTTACGAACCATACAGATGCCGTAAGTACTCCATTATATTTTAAATTTCACAACGAAAATTCAGTTTCATTAAATTCGCTTCATGTTTAACAATTACAGAAAGAAGAGGATGTTGACGAAGTTCGTGCTTTATTGAAGGAAGCTCAAAACTCCATCTACGAATTCGTCACAGGTCCCCACTTCAATGAAACTGCCACGGCATACATTGAAGCTACCATAGTGTTTGCACGTCCCGTAATTGCTGCCTTGCCGTTGAGGGAGATTAGGGAATTAGTGAAGATTGTTGACAGCGATCCAAACCTTGCAAAAGTGGTACATAGTGGAAAGGATGACATGCTTACATTCCTCTCCACTTTGGATGTGAACACTGTTAAATCCCTGATTTCACAAGGGATTGCTCCTGGCATGACAGAAATGGTGGGTGAGCTGATTGCTCCAAAGGTCGAGTCATAATAAGAGTACAAACTTGTAAAAACTCTCTGTATAGTATCTAACCAAATAAAAACTTGAAATACCTTATATTTTCAAAAATTACAATAACTATTGCCGAAATGCACATACTGGCATGCAATACCCAAATCACCAAAAAGGTAACTGGAGTCGCTGGTTCCATAGCGTTAGGATCTGTCTCATCATACCCATAATCTTCGAAACTGGACCGTTTGCTGAAAATAAATGTATAAAAGTTCCAGCTCACATTGAATTTTCCAGCTTCATTAAAGTCTCTCAGACGAGTGACTAACTTTAGGTTGTCTGAATTTGTTTTTCCGTACTGGTGTAATCCTGACTGGGCCATTTTGCCCAAAAAAGCATCAAAACCTTTTGAAATCCACTTGTATTTGCTGACCTTCCAAAACCAAAGAGTTTTGATGAAATGCTCTCGCCAGTCTTCATTATGCATAGGTCTTCGATTTCCAAATGCTTGTATTAAAGACAGTTGGAAGCCTTCTTCATCCATCACAAAGGCAAATCTATTAAACTGAAAGTTTTCGCGTTGGAAAGGGGGCCTAGCACTTGTATTCAATTTAAAAGCAGTAAATTCTTCGTATTTCGACATTCTTTTAAGGGTATCCCGGTTCAAGAAAAATCTTGAACTAAGCACCAAATCCACAAACAAGTTTTTATACGACTGGAGACCATTGTAGATTGCAATCACCCTGCGTAGCTTCACCTTGGAATTGTTTCTTAAATTGCTCACTAACGCTCCATGAAATGGTTGACAAACAAAAACAGGTAAATTTCCACCTTCAAGAATTTCTGACAACGACTGTGGTACATTTTCTGGCTCCGGTTCAGCTGTAATGTAAGAGTACATGGTGGATGTGTACGTTTCTCTTAGCAGTATTGCTACAAATATCCAGAGGAGCATTAACAAATTGACCTTTACACTTCCGTTCTTCACCCAGCCATCATCCCCATTCGCGATTAGAGCAGAAAAAGCAAAAAAATAAAATAATTTAATCCGCTGAAGTTTTAAAATCAGACTCATCCCCAAAAGTGACCCGGTTACGTAAAGCCATCCAAACAAATCATAGGGCTTCAATATGGTCATCCAGGTCAAACGAGGAGTTTGTGTTTCAATGAAAATTGTATATTTGTAACCAACAGAATATGCTCCGTGTACACAGAGAATGTCTTGGTGCAGCTGTACACTCTCGGATGTAAAAGGAAGTGCTTGTGACCATACAACACAGGCTTTGGTACAATTCAGAATGTCAAAAAACGCTTGAGCTAATTCATTATTAAAATTTTCCTCATCTTTCTCACCTTCTCCCACTGTGTGAAAGTTACTATGAAGCTGGACCCAAAATAGCTTTATCTCTCTAAATGATTTCATTTTTGATGGGATTTCAATAGATTGGGCAAAAAAAGAGTCTAAATCGGTTTTATCCAGAATATATGTAATACGTGCAGTGAATAGGCTTTCTAAATCCACAAAAATGATCATTGACGACAAAATTGCAGAATGAGGAACTGGAACTATTTTCACGTTAGGAATTCTTGGTAAAATGACTACGTCTGGATAGTATGCCAGCGACAGATTAGTCCCAAAGTTGGGAACCAGTGCTGATAGATTTGTATTATTAGTGTCGTATACCATGATAGAATTCACTGGTGAAAAGCGTTGACTTTGGAATATTTGTGAGTGGTTTTGAAAGAGCTTTTGATATTTCATCACTTCTTGGCCAGCTGCGGTGGTCAAATTATTGAAACCTACCGTATCAATTCCGTGTTTGAGATGGGTAGCAGTTAACCCGGCGTTTTTGCAAACCTTTAAAATTTCTAAAGTTAATTCCGTTTCATGTTTCCATACAAAATGTATAGTTGAAGCTAGTACGTTTTGGAGCACTGGATTCAATTCCAGTATTTCTTGCGACAATACCAGACTTCCGTAAACGGCCACGATAAGAGTCACTTTGACGTGTTGGTTTGATGAACTTGAATTAAGCATAATGCCAGTTTGCACATTAACGTGAGGTCCTAACTTATTCCAATTCGATCTTTAAAAAACTAGCACGATTTGTATGATGTTGATGTATACCTTGAGAAAGCATGTTATGAGCTTTATGGGGCACCAAGAGAATGCGAATTAAAAATGGATGGACATGTTCATATGAAATGAAGATAATGATGCAGTGCGTTAAGATGGTCTTCAAAAATTAAACTAAAAAACTCTGTCAAATCGCAATTCGAGTCTACAATTTGTTTGGTCAGCAAAGAAAGGTATTCACAAGTGGTTTGTAAAGTAATCTACAAACACACCCATGGAGAAACAATTGAGCAGTTGCATTGCAAATTGCTTACATTAAGATTGAAACTTCTAATCAGTCGTGCATTCCATTTTTTAAAGGTTGTCGGAGATGTTATAATGATTCAATGAAGTTTCAAATAGCGTTCTCAAGATGCCCCACAAAGGAGTTTTTATGCACTTACAACCTCAACTCACTCTATCCAGATCAAGGGCGTACTTCTATTCGTTCTAAGCCAGTAGTCCCATACAAAAAAAAATTAGTCTAGTTTACTTAGCTCTTTCTTAAAATAAAGTCATTAATTTTAAGTAAACACATATGTAACTGCCTTTTTTATTTCTCTTGCAAAAAATTCCTCAAAAAATTGGGGTGTAATGGTGTAAATATATCTGTATAACGGTGACTTTACAACAATTTCATGCTGTTCCTATACCGGAAGCTTTCTTCCTTAACTGCTCGGCTTTCATACGATTTTTCTCAATGATAGCGGCAAGACGTCTGCTAATTATTTGCTCGTAGATGAGGTCCGTCCAAGTCATTGCTCCAGGTCTTTGGGCTATAGGATTTATAAGAGCTGGCTGACTACCGCCACCGGAAGTAAGTGAATAGTGGGACGACATTGAACTATGGTGTGACACATTAGGTGAGTTGTCTCTTGTATGTTGATCCTGAGTGGTTGGGCGTTTAACGAATGCTGGCACCTTCAAGTGTCCCTGCAGCGATAAAATAATTTCATCTCTTCGCCTTTGTTCATCCAGCTCAGTCTCCTCATTTTCGTCCGACTTTGTCCATGCTACAATAATATGTTATATAATTATTTTTAATTTGAAAGTTTAGCAAGCAAGTAAGCTATTTTGAGTGGTGTTCAGTTCACTTACACTTAGGGAGTGTGTCTTTGACGATCTGAAACCAACCGTAAAGTTTCATATTTGTGGATCTCCACAGCTTCTTGTGACCTCGTAAACAGAAGTAGAGAATGTACAAAACAGCAATCATCATGATGTAGAAAAACTGAAATGGAAAAAAATACGAGTATTAAACTTTTCAGACGTTCAAAACAGCTATTGTAGGTAGCAATACATTAAATACATACCACGGTAGTCATCAGTTGAACTTCTGGGCTTGGAGGAAATCCATATAGTAAAATGATAAACTTTTTTTCAAATAAGCAAAGTGTATCATTATCAACACCTCTGTAAAGCAGTTTAAAATGTTTTTAACATAACAACTCCAAAAAAGTCCACAACCATTTGAATACGACGAGTTTTCAAACAATACTTACTCGTTAGTTATTAACACTTCGAAGTAATACACTGTCTCTAATGTTGATCTGGGAGCGATTCTAGCACAAGGGGAAAGAGTATGACAAGCCCAACTGTAATAATAGATATAAAAAGTTGTCAATTTCAGGACATACTGCAAAAAAAACTACTTTTCAAGTCGAGTTTAGTCGGCTAGACATAGTTTACAAATTTCGCCTTACTGTATTGCTGAAACGCCAGCTCGCAAAACTATTTCTCTATTATCTTTGCGATTGACCTCTGAGCCATATCCTTTACGGTCAATCTTTTGATGATGAGATCTATCCCATTCCTATAAAAATTCAAATTCCAATGAAATTTTTCGTCATCCTAAAATTATTTGATCGTGGAATCTTGAGTCAGTTTGCCGAACTTACCGTCCAAATCAAGCTCACATCTGATACGCCCGGTACATTAAAGGCTTCTCGTTCTTCAGTTGTGTACACCTTCATGTCATGCCTGGAGTATCCTCCCGCTACAATTCTCATAATGTATTTTCCAGAGAAATTAAAGTGTTGCTGTTTAGAGTTGTCATATAAATCTAAAAGACCACCAAGCGATGACGAATTAAAATTAATGATGCTCCTTACATTTTTAAAAAAACAGTGCACTACATACGAAAGTGTGGAATCAATGGGTATCTCGCAAAGAAACAAAATTGCTCTCCGTTGTAGCATTCCTTCTGAGTAGCACCATAGTGCGCAGTTGGATCTCTAAAAGCCAAAATATAATAGATATACTATGAGTTATTCCTAAAGGCTCAATCTAGGTTAACTCGCATTTAAAGAACTTGCCTAAATTTTATAGAATACAAAGTAGAGTTCCAGTCAAACACAATGTCTATCGATGGCGGACATCCTACATTGATAATAGTTCCAACAGTGTCCTAAAAGTATGGTCGTAAATAAATAAATAAAAAACTGTTAAGAGTCATTCAGGAGTAATCTTGCAACGTTTGCAAGTAACTTAATACTTGTGGAATGATATGTTGTAAGTGCATACAGAACCAGTAGCAGAGGTTAGCGTCTTTATACAGTTTCCAAATCCACCAATCAAGTGTAGCAATAGTGGCACCGGTATACCATCACGCCCGGAAGTTCGCTGAGGCAAATCATCTGCCGGTTGAGGAGATATTGATAGTAAAGGATTAGACATTGAAAGTAAAACTAATCATGTATTAATGATATTTTTTGCTATGTCATGTTAATGTTCGAGACCTTACCCTGTTGTTTCACACTAATATGCATTGTATAACGCACTGCAGCTCTGGAAGCGATGACTTCCTTCTCAGTATTTACTTGGATTAATGAACCATTAGCATTTTCCACGTTAATGTGAATAAGGGACAGTTTGTGGTTCTCATAATCAATGGAACCTAAATGAAATCATCGAATAAAATGTTATATTATATGGAATTCATGAGTTACAGCAATATTACAAGTTTTTACTTACTGAGATCAAAATCGTTTGAAATCGAGTACTCAATAGTAAAACTAAGGACCATTCCATAATCCATATAGAATATTTTAAACAAACGTCTAGAGTCCGCTTCATTATTAAAAACCCTAGCTAAAATCACAAAAGTTTCCCGAATTATGAAAGAGTGACAAGACAAGATCTCAAAACATTATTATTATGAAAAAAATATACTTTCATTAAGTACAAGCTTACTATATTTGACGGGTTCAACCAAAATACCATCGGTAGTAGCATTGTTGTGAACATACTGCAAAGCTCCAATGATAGCGGCGTCTTTGCGGTTTCTGTTCCACTGAATGAAGGGGTCAAGATTTACGTAGCTATAAGTTCTATGTGGCTCATGCAAATATGTATTCCACACAAGACCAAAAATTATAGCTTGGTAGGTGAGAAGTGTAGACTTCAAATACGTATTCCCAAGATCGGCATGCTGACCAGGAACTGGAAAGACAAAGGTTTGAGCCCTGGCATGCTTTACAGAGAAATTGTGACGAAAAGCAGGAGATGAATATCTATTAACAGAAAACAAATAGTATAAGGGTGTACCAACATAACTTTCTTTGTAGACTTGAAAGTTTTATGCATTAATTATAATACATTACATTTACAATACTTATCACTTACGGGCAAAAGATGGTGTATTTACTCGGCTGGTATCGTAGAGGTTCAAGCATTTCTGCAGGCATGTCTTTCGACTTGGCATTCTGGTCAGTAGCAATAAGAGCGAGTTTACTTAATAAGTTATCGGCATACTTTCCCAATTGCTTAATGTACCACTTGGCTCTACGTATTGTTTTCTCGTTTATTGATCGTCTACTTATCCTTTCCACATCTCCATTTTTATCGACAACAGCCACCATCTCCACCAAGTTATCATCCGAATCAAAGAACACAGAAAATGGAACAGCTTCTGACATTTCTCGAACTTGAGCTTGCCTTGCAGTGATCATGCCGAATGTATCACTTGGGCGCAACCTTATCTGATTTAAACTGCCAACGTTGCCGTACCAAAGCTCACGTTTGCTCGTGAGGAATGCGTAATGTCCGCTGTCATCGAATGCCATCAGTTTTATCCTGTGATACCGAAGCGCACTACGCTCACATTTGTAGCGTTCTGACTTTTCAGGAAAACTTCTTAGATAAACAAAAGTATTTCCTCCGTCATTTGACTGAAGCAACTTATTTCCGTAAAGGAACATGTGAGAATTGTAGGTTCTGGTGTAGGTGATGCCATGAAGAAATATCTGATTATGGAGCTCCTGATTTGCAGGAATAGTGTGACAGCCGTAATTCGTTCCAACAACCGCGGGATCTCCTTTCCGGAAGTAATCTGCGTTGAATTGTACAACATTAGGCACACCTTCAGTGTGTTCATCCAAACATGGGATACGTGGGATGATGGAGCTAATCTTCCAAACTGGTGGCTGTGATGGAGGTGTGTCAGTTTTTAAATTTGCTATAACGTAAAAGAAGGCTATTCGACGAGGGGCGGTAGCACTGCTAGTTCCACCAGTTACTCCATAGCCACCGCTATAATAGACCTTCATTCTTACAAGGACTTGAATTTCCCTTTCTGGGTACGATACTGGCACTGCATCAATGGCATCACACCATCCATGATCTTCAAAAAGCTCAAGATCCGCTGATTTTCCTGTTTTGAAATGATAATAAATTCTTAATTGGATCATTTATTCTAGTTGGAATACTATATATATACGTAGTTTTACCATTAACCATTCTTATGCTATGTTAGTTTACAATATATGTATGTACCCATGTTGGATCTGTAGGCTTTGTAGCAAATTGCCTCGATTTGTGACTTTGGAGTTGTTTCTCGCCTCTCGACTGGAATCCCAATACTTTTTGCATCCGGCAAAGGTTCTGTTACTCCCAGTTCATCGTCCATGTTAAACACCCGTTCCTCTTTCAAATTTGCACCAAGGTCAGACTTTTCTCCAATTTTTCGCCACTCCAATGGCTGTCCAGCTTGGAAACTCGTTCCAATATATACTTCTTGACTAATATCTTCGAGTACGTTTGTTTCAGGATAAAATTCTTGATAATCGTATGAGATGGCCACTTTGGTAGTTTACCGAAAAGCAAAAACATTTAAAACATTATACGAATGAAAAAGACTAATGGGTGACACTTACAGAAATAGTAAAATTAAAAAACTAACCCACTGTGTCACTATTCGGTTGAGCACGCTGAGCAGTTCTGACGATTTTGAAACATTTTTGCACACGATCTCTTGGATCTACTGCCCATGCTCTTCCACCGCCGGCAGTAATATTATCATTTACATACAAAGTTACGAGTCCACTAGTTGTAACTAATAGAACTCGATCTTGCAAAGTCAAGGCTCCAAAAATTGCTTTAGCTACAGTAGCGTTTGTGTAATTCTTTGGTGCATATCGTGTTCTGTAAAACTGTATTCCGTAGCCTGGATCTGTTCTATCAAACTGAGAGTACATTGGCTTGTGAAAGCCGTGAACCTTAAAATTAGCAGAGAAGCAAGGATAACGCCCATGAAATAGTCGAGGGGATTGATCTTCCGGGACACCTTCAGAGCCGTCAGTAGCATCGAATTTCCATCTCACTGTCTCAAATCTATTCCAAAAATTATATATATAATTTAAAAGGTTTTTGTAACTAAACAGCTATTGATATACAAATATAACATACTTCTCAAGGTTAGCATCCCCAATAATTACAAGATTCGGATCGTAAAATCCAGCAATGACAATCAGTGTAGTAATTTTGTAACTAAACTGTAGTCTCATGAAATCCTCAGTGTCTAAGGGTGCAAACCTGAAAATTACAAGACACAAATATCGTCAATAAAATGACTTCATTCTACGGTTGGCGACTGACTGACTGATTTTCGGGGCTTACGGATTGCCGCCTACGGTTTCATTGGTATCAAGTGGGTAACAGTTATGATCTGTAATATGTTCCAGCTCAGGGCAGTCATTGTGGCCCGACCTAGCCGTTGCATCTCTCCTGTCAGGAAAACAGAAGCTCATAAACGTCAGCTGAGTATCTTCGTAGTTGAGCACCTTCCGCCTTGGAAAAAATTCGTCGGCTCGTGGTGGTTATCATAATCGGCCACCTTAAGTCTCCCAAGACCTGATACGTCTCTGACATGTAAGCCTGATGCAAATTGAAACCCACCTTGCCTGTAAAATGTCTGCTGCGTACCAACTGAGTATTCAAACATTGGAATTTGCAACAATGGCTGTGGAACCTGAAAAATAAAACAGACATCAACTCTATCCTTTACGACAACTATCGTGACAATAAAGTTTGATAACATATAGGAAACTTATTACTTACAACAAATGCAGGATAACACAGGTTTAAGTGACATCCAGATTTACCATCGTATTTATTTGTAGTCTTGTTGATGCGGTTGAGAGGATTTTGCGGTATGTATTCAATATCTGCTTCATCTTGTCTTTGCAAATTGATTAAAGCTGACTGGAAACGTGCGCTCATAAAAGTTGTAAACACAAGTCGAGATATCTGGGTGCTGTAATTGATCACCACAACTGGGCTTCCGCCATTATCAATGAATTTATACACCGCTTCATCATAAAATCCCTCTTCACATGTCCCTCGGATGACCAAAAAATACGGAAAGACATAATGCCCGGTCCGCGAGAGGAGGGCTGATTTTTGTAAATACTTCAAACCATTTGGGCTTCTTAGATTGTTTGTTTGATCGATTGGGGATATTTCATCAAAGTAGGTGCTCCAAATTTTAAAAGGCTCCCTGCTCAAACTTAGGTCAACTTTCCACTGACATTGCGCATCAAGAACAAGTTTGATTTCATTTTCGGCTATTGGCGGAGGGCATAGGTTGGGATGGGAAACCGTACTTTTGTAACACTGATTTAATTCACACCGTGCTTGATCGAGCCGATAAGGATGGTATTCGAGTTTGCTTTTAACTACTTCATCACAGTCCTCGCAACTTTTTTGCTCCATTTCATAGATGATTTTTGCAAATTCACGGAATCCCGCAGCTCCAATTGAATTGTCGTTTTTGTTTCTAACTACAACTTCACATCTACTGAGCGCATCGTAAAGTATGAAATCCTCAACATCTTTGAAGGTCAGCAAGGATTCAAAGGTCCAGAATCTTGACGAGTCGACTTTCAACATGCACCACAACAATATCGCAGACCTCATTAAACTCCCTCCCTCCATAGTTTCATCGCATACAATGCCAATTTCACTATCACTTCTCACTTTCTTCATACAAGTTTGTACGCACCTAATTCCATCTTCTCTAGACCGCAATTTACAATCTCGGTGCAGGCAATCTGCATAAAAGTAGTGTTCCACCAGGTCTTCAATGTCCGGTCCAAAGTTTCCAGAAACAGATCGAAGGGCAATCAGTCGTCTTGCAAAGTCTTTAACAAACCTTTTAGATTGGCAATTCTCTAAATGTCTTCCGGAAACAATGCTATTTTGGTAACAACCATGATTTTGAGTTGGACAGGCCTTGACCATTTCATCATAAGCTGTTAATCGACTGCTAGCATCCAGAACAGTGCTGTCGCAAGCACCAGTAGTACCATTATTGAAGCAATCGATCGGAGGCCATTTCGTATTACAATGTTTGACACAGATTTCCAAAGTTGGGTTGCGGGGGCATGGAATGTAACAAAATGGCTTGGTTAACAGTCT
The DNA here is from genome assembly GCA_001718145.1 of Orchesella cincta. Classification (NCBI taxonomy): domain Eukaryota; kingdom Metazoa; phylum Arthropoda; class Collembola; order Entomobryomorpha; family Orchesellidae; genus Orchesella; species Orchesella cincta. Next base: position 40,017 of record LJIJ01000899.1, read on the forward strand.
CAAGCACTTATCGTGACATCCTTTAGAGCTGCTTGCCTTTACATGCTGGTGTATACAAACCACTGGACTGCATGCACCACGTAATTTGTCTTTCCATTAGTAGCTTTAAAAAACACTGCTCAAACGGTTCATTATTGTTTATGAAACACTTTTCCGTTATATTTCTAGTTACATTATCCCCTGCTATCACACCAGCGGCACCTTCAATTATTTCGACACAACTTGTCTGAATAGTTTTGATAACCGTTTGTTGCGACTGTGGTTGAGGGTATCTAGAAACAGAAATAACAAAAAATAGAATATTAGAATATATAATAACATTCAGCTTTTCATAAATTATTTACACAAATAATGTACTTTCAAATCGCAAGTGGCTAACCTAACTACACATTCTGGACTCAATGAAAGTTCGTCCCTCAAAGTCTCAACATAGCACGTAAAACATGTTCCATTGATCATGTGCCTTTTTTCTCCGGGCAACAGCGTCAGGTTGGAACAAGCTGGTGGAATTGTTCCATTTGTCCAAACCTCCTCACATTGTCGAAAGCTTTTTAAGCAGCCTTTGTCTATTACCAAATAATAGTAACCCAATATCAAACATTCAGTTTAAATTTAAATACACCTCCACAATCAACAAACAACAAGATTCGTGGACAGAATCTTGAACAAACAATAACTGTTTATTTACATCCTTAACTTACCATCACAAGAATGAACACAAGTCCAGAATTCCGGATCTACGAGACACTTCAACGAGCAAGGGATTCCAGGATGGGTCGTGTTTCTCGAATCATGATTCTCAAGTTCCCGTCTGTACTTCAGAACACAGTACTCCTCCGTGTTGTTCTTACTCCGTTCTTTAAAACAGTTCAGCAACTCCAAGGGGTCCCGGCAGACTTCATTGCACTGCAGGATTTTAGAATTGCGACGACATTTGGGTGGCACGGTGGCCCGCGTATCGTTACAAGTTTCTCGTCGACAGTGTTCCGTGCTTCCGCATGGATAAGGAGGGCCCTTATATATCTCCTCACCGCTAGCCACCAACACTAATCCCAACAAGAGGATGGGTAGCACAGTTCTCCACATTTTGTGGTAAGAATAATTAAACTACCAACTAATCGCTATTTCCTCGACTTTCAGTTAAATCTAATTAATTGGTGAATAGGAGGAAGTGCGTTCATCGCAACTTTTGACGATAAAAGTAAAAGATGACAACTTTCACTCATAATTCACTGCTGAGCGATAGAAAGAAAAAAACAAGTCATTGACCGTCAGTCAGACGGGGGTTGCATAATAAACAAAAAAAAATTGCCTGTTGAATGAGTAAAACATTCTGATCTGAAACAACAAAGGAATGGGGAAAACTGACAAAACTTGAAAGTTATATGCGTGTAGATTGGTCATTGATCAAGAATTTATCAAAGGTTACATGTCATAAATAACTTTTACTAATCAAGACAATGCGAAAATAATATTCAGATCAGTTCTTCGGAAGCTGCTGTTGCCGATATTTTTTTCCAGTATGCCCCAACAAGTTGGTGATCATCAAGGTGGATGAACGGTTTTTGCAATCTTTTGTTCTTGTACAGATTCAACTGCATCTCTGAAAGCACTTCAAAGCCCAAAAGACTGGTGCATATTTCCTATGAAAAACAAAGTTGAAAGTTGGAACTGATGGTTCAATCAATCTGAATTTTATTAGGCGTAAAATTACCTGTATTAATGGGTCAACCGTACAAAGGAGGTATGCTTTGCATCCAATGCTCTCCGCATTCTTCATACTTTCCTTGATCAAATCCCTCGTCACCAGAACTGACTGAGCTGGGCTAAGGCCCGAGCTTTTGAGAGAGATAAGGTAGGACTTGGCAATGTTCTTATTTTCTATTCCTTTCATCAGGTGCCTAAAATGGCAATGGAATGTAATCATAAGCCTCATTTAGTGTGTGTGAAAATATATTATTGAAATTTTTGCAGTTTAGAATCGTCCTTACTTGCTCGACTGAAGGACCATGTTAAATAATTCAATTCCTTCCTCAATTTGAGGCAGTAGGAAATGGGATTTTATGCATCCTTTGTAATTGAAGGCTACACCGACCACTTCCCTGGTTTCCGCTGTCAGTCCCACAGCACTGGAAGGGTGAAAGTTTTGGAATTGAAGGTGAAAGCATTAATTAAATGTAAATATATTGTTTAACCTAACCTTAAAGCGTTATCGAAGATGTCGAGCAAACCGGAAACATATTTGTCAATTTCCTTTCGATGGTTGGTATCCACTGATTGAGACAGGTTGCTGAATAGAATTCTGAATAGTATAAACATACTGATTTTTAGATTTAATTCTTTTGTTGTCTCATTTTTTTGCATTTGTCTAAAGTGATAACCTACTCTTGAAGATCCTTCCGATCTTTCCTGGTCATTTTTGAGTATATAAAATTTCTCTTTGTCAAGTAAACACCTTGATTCCATTTGCCATCATCCTTTTCTGCTAGTGTAAGCCGTCTTGTCAGGTCAGCAACTTTGTTGGTGATTACAAAATCTTCAACACCTGGAGAAAGCAATTATTAGGTAATAAAGTAACTGAACTTTCAAGTTTCCATTAAAGATACTTTTGAGTTTCATCTTACTCAATCGCTTTCCTTGGCAAAGACAAGACTTCACAGTGAGAATGGACCGTAAAGGAGTTCCTCCAATGTCCCAAAAGCTTTCTTCAATCCTGTCAATTACTTCAGCCACTGAAACTCCCAAGCTGAAAGCCACAGCTTTGCACATTATCTGGATATTTTTAGCAAAAGTGTCGGACGGTTTTTTATAGATTTGGTTTGAATGTCTGGGGGGCTCAAATATTTTATCCCAATCCCGAGCATTACCTAATAGCAACCAAAAAGACCTTATAGCCTTATGCAGTAGTTCTATCAGTTTTGTAAGCTAACACACAATACTACATACATCTACCAAGAAACTTAAAATATGATGCTCGCAACTGCTTGAGATCTACTTGGCCATCTGGAAACAGTGGGATATTGTTCAGGTGAAAGCAGCAAGAGACCATTGGTTCCAACTGGAAGATCTTTTGTTGGAGTTTATCAAAATTTCCATTGGTGCTCATCGTAACCGCAACCACAACTGCCTACACATAGTCATTATATAAGTAGTATCTCATGATACCCCAAGAATGATGCCTTACAGATAATGAAACTCCATTTAAAGTAACTTTTGTTGCTCTAAGTTTACCGGAAGATCTCTGCCTCTCCGGCATACAAAGGCGAATGCGTCAATCACAGATCTGTCTTGTTTGATTTTTCTACTGATCTCGTCCAAATCAATTAATTTTCGATTTAGGTTGACGCGAGAGTCTACAGTAGTTTCCACTAGCAGTTGCTTATTGCCCCTCCTATCTAGAATAACTCGTCCGAGATTTCCAGTTTGGAAGAAAATGTTTGACCGGCCTTTATTCCATAAGGGTTTATTAGTTAATGTAAACTTTTAAAAAGCTAGTTGCGATTTGCGATGAATATCAGGATCAAGATATGTCGTGCAATACCAAATATGGGCGCTCCAGAGTAGCCGTTTGTAGGAACCATACTTCCACTAACACAAATCTCCCCCTTTTGTCCAAAAGGGCAAAAGTTAAATGTTCTTTCATCCAAAATGTAAATGCTCGTGTTAGAAATAGGCACACCCATGGAAAGTCTAGTTCCCTTCTCCAAAGTCCACTTGTTGACCTCCAACACGTTCGCAAACATATTATACGCCACACACCACAAAACTTCAGCTTTTCCGTACATGGGAACGAGAAGGGCATCATTGGAGGTCACAACTTTAAAAAAGTATTTTGCCAAAGAAGGTGGAAAATATGTTCCAGACACGAGCCAAGTTTTGATTCCATACAAACTTCCTTCCAAACCGCACTCAACTGCAGCATCCAATAGAAGCTGAAGCTTCTTGGGTGTGAGCTCCACCCTACTGACTTGTCTTTCTTTTCCTAGTTTTCTCAACAGCAAGTTGATATCCGTCTCATCTTCCTCAATTAGAAGCGGTTTGGCGTGAATAAAACTACAAAATATCTGGACCAGGGAACGCGGATCCGTTAACGGGAAACTGAGACAACACTTCTCATTGGAGTTCATAGGAAACTCCAGACGCTCCCATGAAATTCTATTACGCAATGCTCGATGTCCCAACCTACACCACCGAGTTTTTCCAGAAGAGGGATCATGGCATCGGAAAATTAAAGCTGTTCTCTGACCCAATGGAATATCACTCTTGAAATGGATAACCGGAAGTTCCACCTCTTGGGGCATTTTGAGCTCGAGAGAAAGATCCCAAATGCACTTGCATGAGATGGCGACTGGCTGGAGTGACGGAGATTTGAGTATCAAAGAGCCTCGAATTCTTTTCATGAGTGCTACTGTGGCAAAGGTGTTCATTTCTTCGGTAACCGAAAGCGAGTCCGCGGTGGTCGCAGAGCTGCAGCGACTACTTGCATTATTATTCGTATTGTTGTTATTCTTGTCCTTACTAATTTTATCTTTATTCTTCGAATTTTTATACTCCTTGTGATAATCTCCTTCCAGATCATCTTCAAAATTCTCACGAGATATCACAGTCAGCTCTTCCCGTATAGAAAATTCCAGCTCATGAGGATCGGTCTGTGTGATGACCATAATGGGCTCAATAAGAGCAAGAAGTTCTTTCCACGATTTAACATCACAAGTCAGATCCTGTCGATTGACAACCATGTAAGTGGCACCAAGCCGAAGTATTGCGAAAATGAGGATGATGAGGTGCTCATCAACGTGGTTATCATGGTCAATGATAAGCAAAATCACCGAGTCCCCGTCATTGTTGGTGCTAACTTGGTAGTCAGAACCGGGTTGAATCACAAGGGAGGAAATGATCACCGCCACCCGACGAGAAATCAAATCTATTTGAGCAAAAGTCAAACCCAACTGTCCAGATTGGATGATAGCATTGGAAGTGGTTGGAAAGTCGGGCTGGAGAAAGGCATTGGAGAGAAGGGAAGCTATTGAAAGGTGTCCATTGATGGAAGCTTTGTGAACTTGGCCTTGAAGCCGGAAGCCTTGTGGGCTGAGGGGATTTGAAATCACAGGTGCAATCGAGTCACTAGGGTCATAATCCTCTTTCACAAGTGGGAAGTGAAAGCAGGAGATTGGTGTCGTAGTTCCGTTTGATAACGAAGAAGAAGGTCTATGCATGTTTATGAGCGTCGGATATAATTCATTCATGGAACAATGCAATGGTTTGAGAGTTTGGTTGGTTGATACACTTCAGATGCATAATAATCCCTCTACTAATGAAACAAAATGTGACATTCCATGATAATTAAAACTTTTTATTGCCATTAGTAGCCGACACGCCAAACTTCAAACCATTACAACTCACTGAACTCACGACTTGGTGCATACGTTATGTTTTGTACATAACGAACATGTATGCAACAACAAAGGACCATGCTATCTATGCGATACATAAGAATAAGGATATGCCATCGTGCAAGAAATGTGCATAAAAAATCTATCACTAAAAGTGTAAAAGCGGTTACCCGAAACCCATTGCCAGATCGTTGAAGGACACGCTTTTGTTGTACTTACACAAAATATTCTCCTTCAAGTGCTGCTTTGTGCTTACCTTCCGAACTGAAACTCATCGTGGTCCGTTGGGATTTAAAATCTAATTACATACTGAAGTCAATTACGTTTTCGGCATTCGGTTTTCCATCCGTGTCATCTTCTATCAAAAGTAAGTTTTGTAGGTTATCTTGTTATGATATCTTCTTGCAGTTAAATATGATGATTTAGAACTTCTTTCCCCGACAGACCAAATTGTGGTTTCTTTTTATACTGGTGATACATGTTGTTCACTGATTTAAAATAATTGCTGCTTGAATATTATACAATTATAATCCGAACGATTAACATAACGTACATGTTTTATAATATTTCCAGGTATTTGCACTAGGTATGAAGACATAATAATAACATCGGAAGCGTGGTAATTTGCAGTCAGCCAGAATCATTGTGTCATCATGGCTAAAATACATGTAAGTTGGAAAAAATATGATATGTTGATTTACTTATTTAAAATATGATGATTTAGAACTTCTTTCCCCGACAGACCAAATTGTGGTTTCTTTTTACACTGGTGATACATGTTGTTCTCTGATAAAAACTAATGACTTTTACTAAAAGTCTTTTAGGGTCACAGATTTGAGAAAATATTATGAAGTGAATTTTAAAAGTTTTTCTTTATTTTGTAGGTCTGTCTGAGGTGGTGGTAGGCTTCACACTGAAATAGATAAGTGCTCCGATGCTCGGAAATACTTGACTTTGCTGTGAGCAAGAAGAAGGTATCTTCACTTGATATTTCGTGTAAGTTTTATGTACATGTTATATTGGATAATTTTTTCGTATTTTAATGATATGATGATTTAGAACTTCTTTCCCCGACAGACCAAATTGTGGTTTCTTTTTACACTGGTGATACATGTTGTTCTCTGATAAATAAATTGATTCTATTTGGAAGTTCTCATAAAGGAAAATATTGAGAGTGAGAAAATATTCATTTTTATTTGATGTTGTGCAGGACGGACAAGTCAACCTCGTATTTCGGTTGCCTTTCATCGTTTTTTAAGAATGAGTTCAGAACTGCTATCGTCCAGTGAACATCCCAGCATTGCGGATGAGGATGGAGGAGAAACTACAAGCAGTAAGCCGACATTGCCGGACGTTGTGTCTTCAGCTGGAGGCGATGTTGATGTCGGTAAAAGACGTTGCTGGGATGAGGCGTTTGAATCCAGTAGTTCTGATTCTAATGAAGAGGCGGAAGATGTAACTGATGGTACAAACCCCAAATTGATGTTAGTGTCCTGTTTTTATTTGTTTATCGTTAGTAAAAGTTTAAAAGCAATAAATAGTCTCGGTTTTATGGTCAATGTTCAATGATAATACGTTTTTATGAATTTTGTAGGTGTGTTGAAACTGCTGATGATACTGGCAATCAGATTGTTTGTGACGCTCACCCAGGATGTTTAAAATCATTTTCTACAACGCAGGAATACGAAGAACACTACAACCTGAGGCACAAGCACAGATGTTCAGTGTGCAAACGATCTTTGCCATCCTATCACATACTCGAACTTCACGTTCTGGAAGCACACGATACGCTGTTTTCTCTAATGGCTGAAAGAAAGCCAATGGTAATTTTTTTTAAATCGTTAATATTCGTTTATGCTGTGCTGTAATGCAAATGTAGAATGATAAATTCTTTGTTACAGCTCAACTGCTTCCTAGAATCCTGTCCTGAGATGTTCTGGAGACCTAAACAACGGAAAAAGCACTGTCTTTCTATCCATGGATTCCCGAAAGCCTTTAAGTTTTGGTACTTGGACTCAAGCAGAAAGCAAAAAGGAAGTAATAAGGGGAAAACTGCCAAAGATAATGGTAGAAAACCAGATTCGGACGCGGCTAAAATGGATACGAATAGGAGCAACACACACCAAAACCGGCGTAGTAAGAATGGTGCCAATATGGATGCAGCGATGCAGTTGGATTCTGACGTATCAGCGATACCAGTATCAGTTGTTAAATCCCCTACGGATGAAATGGATATAGATGCTGCTGGAGTAGCAAAAACTAAACAAAAGTCGAAAGGATTATCTGATGAGAAGAAACAGGTTACCAGAAATACAAAATCTAACTCTAATCCTACCCACTTTACGTTTGGGCATTCTGCGCCCCGAACATTCAACCAGAAATACTCGTTTGGAGTCAATAAGTGTGGTCCCAAACATGTACCCAATCCAAGTAGTGAAGAAATGAGTGTGGATTTAAATGATATGAAGGACGTTCTTCCCACCACCAGTAGTGTTCAGTAATAATTTATTGTGGGATGATTCAAGATGTGAGTATTGCTCCGTTACTTTACAACTAGCAATTCCCATCTGTAATGGTTAATCTACGTTAACCCTTTATGATGATGAGATCAAAGCATTGTCATAAAATGCTAATAATATCTGTGATAGTATGTTGTGTACCTTTGAAGTACACATAAAAGTACCGAAGATTTTTTATTCGTCGCAGTTTAATATAATTTTTGCGCAGGAAAAGTCATATTTAAGATTAATAAATTATATCGTATAACTGTTTATTATTATTATGCTTATCGTATGAATAATACCTAGTATTTAAATTCATCACTTTTGTTGTATGTCTCCTGTCTCCATAATATTTTTGTTAAATTGGTAGCTGGCAATCAAGCGGGTGGCACAAAAATAGTACCAACACTGGTAGTAAAAGAAATTATATAGCACTGTCATAATTTACAGTTTAAAGATAGTTCAATTGTAAGATTCAAAATCATGTACTCTTACTCCTTTTCTTGATTTCCTACACATTCACCTCGAACCAGTTCAAAAGAATCTCCAATAGCCTTGCACGCCGTAAGATTAACAAATTGTATTTTTGTTTCTGCTGTGTCAACTTGGAGTTGAATTATCAGTGAGAAAAACCCTGCTACCGCTGTAAAAGCCTATAGTAAAAACAGATGAAATTTAAATGAAGTGTTTTTTGAATGGGTCGAGTTATAACGTGTCTAGTAAAATATTGTATGCCGATTACTTATATGTTTAACTTACTCCTAGTATAGTCTGTCGATCAATTGTAAAAAAGGAATTTGCAGACATCACGCTTGGGTTTGTGCTTGAAAATGACCACTCCAAACTTTGAATCTGGTTAAAGGGCATGTTGTTATATTATTGCATTCTCGAAGAATGTTGTACTTTGTAATTAACTAAACTAACCAGTCGTCTTTGATGTGAATTTCGGCAGAGCATTGTACCACTCCGGCGCACAAACTCATAGCCGGCAAAGAACTAAAAAACATGAAGAATGTGCATTAATTAATGAGTTGTAAGTAGAGTACGCTGTTTGTTTTTCCTTCAATTTGTTTGCTGCTTGTTCTATCGATTTGTTAACATGATTGCAGTCTTAGAAAATTAAAAGTTTTTTTTTTCACTTACTGAGTTCCCTGCCGCTGCTAGCGTTTCCGAAGTAGATAGAAACTGAACCAACATTTGTAGTAATGTGACAGTAAATATAATGTTTTCTTCAGCGGGAGTGTGGAAGTACTGAAGATAGGTTTTTTTGTAAATTGCGACAACTGGTATCGATTGAGTTCAAAATGTAAATATATGATTATAAAAACCGTTTTATCGAACCTGAATTAGGATGGTCTCCGTGGCGGGAGCATTTATTGAGTTATTACTTTTTGATTCGATTATAACGAATTCGTCATCAAAATCCTTCGCAGCTCCTGGTTTGTAAAAGAACATTCTAACCATAGTTAGTGTCATTAGTGCCATCTACAACATCAGTGTCCAGAGTATTAAACTTTATCAGATCATTAACAAATACGCTTCAACAACAACAAAACAATACTATCACGAAATTAAATAGTCGAGTTCTCTATATTTTCCTATAGATGTACTGATGTATATATGAAATTATGTTTATCCTGTGGTAATAAATCTAACAATTATTTTTACCAAAAATTTTCATACCTCGCACACCATATAAATGATAATTGGAACAGCAAAAACTTCACCAAAGTTCCTCAACAGAACTGTTAGCAGACGATGATGGGTAAATAGTTTTAGAAGCGAATGGTTTAACCCCATTCGGTATAGCTGTCCTCTATTCTTCACTGCCACTGAAAAGGTCATACTTTCTTTATCTGGGTCATTCTTATAATAATGTAGTCATTTAATGATTGCATTGTTACGTTGTTGGAAAGTAAGAGCAAACTTAAAATTCCACATTTCGGAAGAATTTTTTAGAACCAGGGCCAAGATTTGTATTAGAAGCTTGATCATAACAGAACAATACACAATATAGCATTGCAACACAAGGCCTGCTATTTGGAAGGGTAAAAGCTCATCTTCCGGCTTCACTCTCAGGTTAGGGTATATTGGTCGACAAATTAAGGACGCGATCAGGCTACAAGAATAGCGAATATGCAAGGGATAGTTTCGGTAAAAAAGGCCAGTTAGCCCTCCAACGTAGATGAAATAAAAAATATGATATGATATGATTCTCCGACGAATTTGCAGGCTTCCACTTGTCTCCATTTCAGCTAGCGCTGCGCACCAACCTGGATGATTTAACGGATTAATCATCGTTACTCATTCAAATATTTTTACCTTTTCAAAATCAAAACTTTACAGTTAAAGTAGTGAGCAATTAGAATTCCATCCCCAAGGATGACGAGCAGAGACCAAACAGCTACCAATATCAAATTAATAATGAGGACGCACAAAGGTATTTGGTACTTGTGCAGTTCCAACTCTTCAACGTGGCTGTAATAAACGCATGCCTATATTTATACTATATAATCAGAATCATAGCCCCACGTCTAGCATGAGGTAGAACATTGGATATTTGCACCATGAGGTGGTGGAAGATGGTAATGTTTATTTTACTGCTCACTGATAAGCCGTTGCCAGCGTCTGGATTACCCGTTGTTGACCAGTTTTGGTGTCAGTACTGCTGCTATTATTATTAGTATTGGTGGTTTTGGCGGAAGCTGCATTTTCCGTTTTCTGATTTTCCCATTGAATATCCACAAAGGAGGTGGCCATCAGACCCAACGCAACCCAACAGATGATGCTTGTGAAGAAGAACAGTAAAATATTTTTCTTCTTGTGACTGAAATCCATGTGCTTTTTCTGTAAATCTGGTTTCACACTCATGAACAGTCGCCCCGTAAGCCAAAGGGACCAAAGGAACGGTTTTATACTTCGTACGAGATATTGACTTTCGAAACTGACACCTTCTATCATCCTGCATCAAAATGAAATCCAGCAATTAACTGCTGACTACTGCAGAAAGATAAATGACTCAACAAAGAGAGATTCTATTAACCATGGTGCAAGTGTTTTGCCTGTACGACGAAGTTCCTTCCGTTGTTCCTCAGGGTCTGTTTGGGAAAGCTCCAACCACTCGCTATCTCTTTCCTTCATGGCTGGCACGCGAAACAGGGTATGATACTTAAAAATTGCTTCCAAATTCTCTTGATATTCCTTTTCATCGTGTTTTTGCTTCATTAGGTCCTTATGCAAGGAAGGAAAGATCCACCGACTTGATTTTACCTTATCGTCCTTCACTTTCTTGTCCTTCTTGCCTTTCTTACTTTTCTTTTTGTCATCGTCACCCAATCCTACTGCCGATTTAACTAGGTTAACAACCTTTTCGATAATCCCAGGGTGGTTATCATCTTTCTTTTTGCTTTTCTCCTTATCTTTATCCTTTTTTTTCTTGTCCTCCTTTTTGTTTTTATCCTTCTTCTTATCTTTATCCCCACCTCCACCCCTGGCTATTCGAACATACTGATGCTTTAACTTGCAAACGCCACCGCTCCTTTCTCCGTTCTGTTGCTCCTGGTCCTCATCCATTTCTTCATCATTCCCACTTTCATCCACCTGCTCCTCCTCCTCTTCTTCCTCCCCAGTTTGTTCAGACAAAGTTGAATCACTTTCACTATCCATACTAGATACTCCCACCAAAGATGCTTCACCATTTCCTCCATCACTACCATCGTCATCATCGTCACCCTCATCTTCAATTTCCTCTAGATACTTTACATACTCCCGTTTCTTCAGTAACTCCCTGAAACCCACAATCCTCCTCACCTTTTCTTTCAATTCATGATCATAGAAAAATAACGGTTTGTATGGTTTCATCGGAGGAAGGAACTCGGTTGGAAGCTCCTCCAAGTCCACCTTTTCCTTCGAGCTCCCCGGAAGTCTCCACGTGTCCAAAGGACACTTTAAATATTCATGCAAGCATTTCCATTCCACATAACAGCTCATCAACGAGCACTCCTTCGGACTGTAGCCACAAGTCTCAACTCTTCGTGCACGCTCAATTTCCTTTTGAAGGGATTCACTCTCTTTTCGCGATAAATCTTCAACCGACTCGTCAGGAAAATGGTACAGCATTTTCAATTTCTGAACTAAACAAATTATAAACCCAATTTGTTGCATTCAATCCAGATTCTTTATAAACACAAATCGGAGATTCTTTAGTGCCTGTTTTTTAATCAACTGGTTAATCATCCGCATAATTTAATTATTATATTATAAACAGTTTTTAATCTGCATTAGACCATTTAGACCATGACAATTAAACTAAAACTGGCGAGGACGCAGAAGAGTGAACAAAGACAAGTGCATGTATAAATCTCAAGAGTGCCGAGACAGAGGAAGCAGAAGCGGAAAGCTTTTTTGGTTGAGAAAATTTTATTGTGGGATCGTGTTTTCGTTTGAGAGGTGTGCAGTGCATTTAATTTTTGTATCATTTGTTGTTTTTTAAACTTATCGACGGTATATATCGTTAACTAAAGTGAAGATATTGTTGAATGTCACCCTTGTCATTGTATCAGGTTACAAAATGACAATGACAAGTGTTGATATTGTTGTGGGAGGAGAAGATCAGCCAAAGGTAGAAGGAGACAATGTGGATGCGTCCCACTTTTTTGAAACTTCACCAATTGTTCGAGCTTCGTTACAGGATCTACTTCCTGCAGAGTCTTTGAAAAACATTTTGGGACACAAGTTCAGGATTGTTGATTACGCCTTGGATAAGTTCAATGAGGTCAATATAATGTCAGTAGAGGTGAAGAGTGATGAGGAGTTCCGGTTGAATGAGGAGATTCTTGATATTGTTGAGGATACTGGTATGTAATTGCTTGTTATTGGAATGATTTAATTTGTAGCTACTATGGAGTGCGTTAATATTACTTTGCTTTTGGATTTTTTGTTGGACAGATTTAACTTTGGGAAGAGTTCCAGCTGTGAAAGAAGTTGTCCTTGCCCGGAAGCCAAAGGATGGGCTTTACCATCGAGCCATTGTCGTCAAAACCGAGGAGGCTGCTCAAGCTTATGTGTACTTTTTTGATGTTGGAGGTTTTGAAACTGTGAAAATTGGCGCATTGAAGCCTGTCAATGAGGAAATTATGACGGTTGGCTACAATGATTTTTATTTGATTATATGCTGTAGTTAATTCAGATGCACGATATGATAATTTCCTTTTATGGTTGCAGTTTCCGATTCTTGGTTATCATGTGCTTCTTCAGGATGTAAGCATTAGTCATAAGTTGGTGCTTAAACGGGAACATTCGACTTTGATGAAACGCATGGAACGTTTAGTTTACAATTTGAAGTTGGGAGACCCTATTTCCAATGCGGTATGTGTGGTACAGCTTATTCACTTACTAATTTTCAGTAGGATTTTAACGTGTATGTGTGCTTCACAATAATGTGATTTTGTATCCTACCTTAGGGAGCATTTACTGAACAAAACCAGGTCACTTTAGTTAGCTGTGCCTCAAAGATTGACCTTACTAAAGAAATACGATTACTTAAAGTATGGGAGTGGGAAAAGTTCAGTTGTGGAAATGGTACCGATGACGAAGTTTGTGAAAAAGGAGCCTATGGAAAAGCATTCAGAATGCGCACGGGAAACGAGTTAATAACAACATACAATCTCCGTCAAGGAATGGAGTTTACTGCTGAAGTGTCAAGAGTGATTCATGAGCAGGGTTCCGAGAAAACCATACTTCGCGTTGGACTGCTGAATATTGCATCGTGGCTTGATTCCTTTAACGTACTGCATAACCAGATGCAGCGCTATGCAGCATTAATTACGAAATGCCCTTTTTATCCGGCCATCGGGGAGTACTGTATGTTCAAATTAGGTACGATCAACGTTTTCACGTATTATTATTAATGTACTGGAATAACAGTAGCTCTAGCAGAGTTCCTAATATTAATTTACTTCTTTTCTTACATTTTAATTTAACTTTAACATGAATAGCGAATAACCCGGACTATAAGATGCACGGTATCAAAGTCTTGGGAAAGTGGTGTCGAGCTATACGGTCAGATGTACATGTTATGTACCTCATGGACTTGGATCATTTTATCCCATATCAAAATCTCCCAGATGAAGACTATGACATTAGACGACTTTACGCCGAATTCTCAAAAATTCCTATGCTTACTGTAGCATTAATTCCTCAAGGTAGGTTACTAAATATTCGTTAAATCTTAGAGGTTAATAAATGGCATTTTACAATGTATTGATTTTTGGTTTGATTGTAGAGAATGGTGTTGATATGCGTTTTGACAAGGCTTCAGAAATATTTCAACCGAAAAAGCGCTTCCAGTTCAAAATTACTGATGCCAAGGAAGGCGAAAATGGGCTTGACGGTTATTGTGCCGAGTATTCTTTGATTGAGAAATCTTCCAAAAAGTAAAGCGTATGCAGCTTAATTTTGTGTGCTATTTAACTATTTAAATACTATTACTTACAAATACCACTGAAATGAATTATTTGAATCTCATTGTGCCAGTCTCGCGGTTATGTACTTGACATTCATATTTTGATACAATGTATGCATTATTAGTGACTATTATTAACAGAAATCATTATATATATTTTGTTGAACATACAAAGTTTTTCAACAGTTTGCACAAATAAACACTTTTTATTGTTAAAGTCAGATTATGTAGTCACACATTGGTTAATATAAATTATTACTCTTATTTTTATGACACAGCACACACTCATTGATAGATAGCTAGTATAAAAACATTTTCTCTCTCTATATATTTAATATTTCCATCACCTCCTCATTAGCTCCATCGTCCAACCCAGCTAGCTTAAGAGCTTGTGTTACTTCTTCTTCCCTAAAGTTGAGCTCATCTTCGTCATCCACGTAATTATCATGGTTTTTATCATTATCATCATCGTGTTCACTGCTAGGACCACTAATCACATCTCCACCTTCATCAGTTGTAGATTGGTTACTACTTGTATTTGGTCCGGAGGAGAAAAACCCTGTTGTTGTAGTTGTATTTGTTGTTGCTGGCATTGAAACATTAGGAATTTTAGTAGGGTGGGATGACGAGGTTGACGGTAGTGATGTGTCAACATTAGCATTAGCATCCATTTTAGAGGTGACAGAACTCATTGATACTTTGTCGGTACTAGGGGTATAGAAAAACGTGTTCTTTGCAGTACTACTGATGGAGCCGTAGCCAAACTCTATTTTATCTAGAGCGTCATCCTTTGGAATCCCAAGGTCCATTCTAAGACGCTCCATCATATCAGAAAGTTTATCCTTGGAACAGAAAATAATATTAATAATCATAATGAAGGCGAGTCTACTTGAATTGTATTTACCTATAACAATTACTTGTTTGTAGTAATATTTTAGCTTAAGAGATCAATATATATATCTCTTACGTGGTTTAGCTCCTTGTTTTGGTCCATGTGAGATTTGAAAAGGTTTTTGAGACCTTTGTTTGTGTAAATTCCTTTGCTAACTATGTCCTGCGTCACTTCAGCTAAAAACGTGATGTATCTCTCGGATGATTGTTGTTTTCTGCTGAGAAAATGTTAAAAATCAAAAGTCTTTAGTATGAATTTCATTATTTCGTCACTCATGAATGGCATAGGTATATTATATGGCTTACAGATCATAAGTAGACCTTGTTCTCTTTCCGAATGGGCTTTCCTTTTTTGAATGATTATGACTCTTAGTATGATGATCTTTCGAACTTCTATGGTGTTTGTGTAGATTACTTGAACTGGATTTATTGGTGGTCGAATTATGAAAGTCCTCAAGAATTTGCAAATCTTTGCACGGTTTGTCTTGTAAGTCTACATGGGAGTTGGCGTTGCTGATGAATTCACGGCACTTTTTCTCGGGTGTACTTTCCCTGGTTGTGATTCTACTTTCTCCACTTGAAAACCCGTACGCAGAGTCACGACTAGAGTCCTTATTATTGTTAGTTACTTGAGCGCTACCATTCCCATTAGCATTAGTACTTTTGCTACTGCTTGGTACCAAACTGGTCATGGAGGAGGATATTCTTACTCCAGAACTATGACGGCTTGCTTTTCCGACAGGTTTTCTACTCGATGTGTGTTCTTCAACCTTTTTGGACTTCCTATGATTGTCAGACATTCTATGTATGAGATCGTCTTCGGGGGCAATAGCACGTTCGATGGTAGAGCAAATATCCTTAATTGAAATAGGAAAGTCTTCTGCAGTAAGTACATCGCTTCCACAGATTGTACCCTAAAAATATTTTGGTTTTTATTTTTAAAATAATTCTTCAAATGCTTGATTCAAAGTATTGTATTTTACACATACTATCGACGCCATGCTTCCAGCTCTCTTCCGACTCTTTCCTGGCTTTTTACTTGAGCTGCACAACTCTTTCTCTGGGAGCATTATATGGAGGTCTTCCTCAGTGAACAACTTTCTAGACATTCTTGGCGAGTGAAATTGATGAGCATAGCCGTTTGAATGGGACTCTCCAGCAACAACTTTGGTAGCTTTTTTAGAACTTCCAGATTTGTCAAGTATTTTCTTCGACTTGGTTGGTGCTGGACTAGTGATGGTCGTTGATTTTTTTGATGGTGACTTGGGCTCACAAGGGAGAAAGCATTTTGAATGACGGGAAAGCCTAAAATCAATCGTGCTGGTTGCTCCTAGATTCGCTGTGCCCGATGTTGGTGTACTACGGCCTTTTCCACTAGGAACTTTGGCAGGTCTTTCGGATTTTAGTGGACAGGTCACCGGAGCAGTTGTCACCCGCTTAGGTTTTGCAATCGTGGATGTTGTTGTCAGGTCGAGCTGATGAATGTGGTTGAGAAATCGACGAATTTTCTCTGTGACACCAATCGGAGCTAATGGTGGTTTGTCATTGCTCATCAAACTTTCTGTTTCATCGGACAGGAAAGCTGGAAAAGACAAACCGCAAACCTCATTGTCTATTCTCAAGCACCTCTTCACAAAAGGACGGCGTGCTTGAAATATATGTATATTTTAACATCAAATATTTATCATACCATCCGTTGAGCTACGAATACTTGAGGGTCCAAAGACAACTTGGTATTCTTGATGGTGATGAGGGGAATATTGTTGTACAGTTTGTTTCTTGGTTTTAGCTTTCAAGGGAGATTTGCCCTCTTTCACCGTTTTTCCTGAGCACGTATTCAAGTGGTCCGGGTGGCTACCATATAACAAGCGCATGCTCTCTCGAGAATTGTACATTGAATTGCTGTTATTATTGTTATTCCTGGTTGAATTTGTACTACTATTTCTCCACTTTGAAGGTACACAGCCCATCTTGTTGGCCGACTGAAATAAATTGAAACAAATCGTTGATTGAATGTATCCACTTATAATACTTACATAATTTATGAATTTATTGCTTTTCCAAGCTTACTTTGGAAGACTGCATTGTATGGTTATGAAAGCTGCCACTGGGGGCAAGACCTGTGTCCACCCTCGGCTTCACATTCAGTAGCTTCCGGTAGTGGTTAGCCATATGGGAAAAGGTCATCCATTGTCCCGCTAATGTCTTGGTGTCAATGGGGATTCCACCTAAATCTATATTCAAGTAGGGACTTTTAGCTGAGCGTTTAACTGTCATACTGCCTTCACATTGTGCTTGCTACATCATATCATTTAGTCATTATATAAGAGAAAGTGCAAACTAGCAATGGTGTTCTTTCTCCACTTTCTCAAATCTACTATGATTTTGTTTTTCCTGTTATTAAAAAATTACTAAAAATTTTAAAACTCACGAGTTGAAGATGATTGTTTCATTTTTCTTTTGACGATCCTTAGTAAAACACATCCGGGGAAAGACGCAGGCCAATGAAGCCACAAAAGAAGGGAATTAGGACCCTGTAGGCTCTCTCCAAGGTTACACTTACAAGCTAATTTCCTGCGCTGGGGGCAGTAGAGAAATGGACATGCCTAGTCCTTCATGGCATGAGTGACGATGAAATAATAAGAAGGTGAATGTATTCTGCACAATGTATTTGAAAACACTGGAACTCTTGAGTGAAAATTGCACTACGAGTCACAAAATTATTGATCACTGATTGATTTGATGATATATATATGATAACGCGAACATGAGACCGACTTCTCCAATGAAAGACAATAGCTTCGTTTTCTTTACTCGTTCACAAATGCAATTTATTCTTCCTTCTGAACATCCACAAGCTATACATATAGCGTAGCGACCTTCTTTACTACTATATTAACACTGCAATAGCAACAGCAGTAGCGTTACATAAAATACATTCTTTTGACCCATTCCGTCAATTTGTTGACCATTTGCCAACTAGTAGAGATAATAGACGATTAGCGTTTTACTTGACACTGACACGGTATATCCATTCTTGTACACCATATACCACAAAAAAAGCAAAAATCGACCCATCACAACGATCACAATATCGTCATTAGGAATTTGATCGGTTAATCGACTCACTCCACTTTTCTCCTCTTTCACTTTCTCCATCTAAATGTGTTCTTGATAGGCACACACAATCTTGGCTATCCTCTCCATTATCACCACTAACTAACACAATACATATTTCACTTATACCTCAATATACTCTGCTTCAAAAGAGAAATCAACAAGCAGCTATAAGGAACAAGAGGCGGAGGAGGAGAAGAAAAATGTGGGGTAGCAATTACACAATGGAAATAATAGCACCATCATCATTTCAACTTCCCTATTCCAAATGCAATATGCACCTTCGTTTACTGTAGCTCTGCAATGCTAAATGTGTATCACATTTGTCATTTATCTCGTACAAGTTGTGATGAGTAGACGGTGAGTGAAGTAAGGTGAGGAGTAAAAAAAATTAAGTAAAAACTGACAATGACTTGAATGGATGAGAAAAGGAAGTAGGGGAAAACTAAAACAGCAATGATGATGATGATGACGATAAAACGACAGGTTTCTCTAGTGCCATGCCATTCCCATGTTATATAATGGCTTGTAGTTTTTCAAAACTAAACAGGATGATTATGAGTGATATGTGGAGACAAACCTATTTGTTGAAGTTGAAGGTAGCAGTAGCGAACGAAAATTGATCCTGGTACAACGCATGGAACCCACTTTTCTCTTGACTATGGACTGGACTACGTTGCCTGCGACGAGGATGGAGAAATTAAATGAAATATACATAAGCATTTTATATAGATTTGTCGCTGACGATGTGATGGTTTTTTTGCATTTATATTTATTATATGTTATGCATATACATAAGGAGGTTGAGTTGAGTAAAAGACGAAGTTTGTTAGTAGGACGAACAAAAGGTCTCGAGGAAACTAAAACGCGTGCACACGGAACAGGTAAGTTAGCATTGTATTGCTTTCCCCCTTTTCTCTTCCTGCCTGTCTGGAATCGTATAATTCATGTGTATTTGGATTTGGATAAGAAACCAAACAGCAAACAGTAAAGGTAATATAGTATTAGCGTGTGCTCAAGAGCGATTCTGCATGGAATGGGTACGTCGTGTGAGAGGGGGACGATTGCTCAGAAGGGGAAGACAAAAATCTATTGTGTTTTAACCTGTGAAAGTCATACCCACGTGTATTGAGCTTGTGTTGTAGTGTGTGTGTGCATTTTACCCATACACGATATTTTTTATGAATACCTGTCATTTCCCTTGTCCATTTTTTAGTCAGTTCCTCTAATGCTTTTTCGTGTGTTACGCTTATACAGTCGCAGGCGTTCTATACACGATTACGGAAACGAAAGTTTTTTTCTTTTCAACTTCTTGGAAATACATGCGTAAGTATTGAGTTAATGTACTTCTGATGACTTTTGGTTGTACTTTTTTTTATCATGATGATTTGTGCTTGAGTGAGACCATCATCGACATCAGCCTGAAGTGTATTTATGGAGAAACTGCGTGAGCCATAATTGCTTCAGGAATTTTATGGATAAAGAAAAGTGGACAATGTCTTTGGGGCATTCTTGGCGGTTTCTCCGTGACGGGAGTGAACAATGCAAAAGAGAAATAAAACCTCTGCATGTGTCTGTTTCTCACATGTATATATAGTTTTTATACTATTTATACGCCTATATACTCAAATTCAATGCAATACGAAAAAATACTCCAAGTAGTTACAATGTAACTGTTACATGCTATATTTTAGAAGTGGTTCTTATATCGGACAGAGCTTAATTTGCTTAGTTCCTCTAGTATTATTTCTAGAAATCGAGAAAGTTTTATCTTTTGAGAAAGTACATTAAGCTAGCTGGCATGGCCAATACTGTTTTGTAATTTGTAAGCATCAGTTGTTAACTTGCAGCCTCCGACGGGTTTTTAATGGAATATGTGTAATGCCAAGCTGGAATGTATTACCCAAGTATGAAATTAAATATTTTCTGTAAGTTTACGTGTAGATTCATATGCATTAGTCTCTCATTACCCTTATATGCAAACGGAAAACTTCTCAAGTATTGCAGACAATTAATTATTTATTCATTCATTATATAATATATTCATTATAACAATCAACAATAACTTATATCAAATTCGTTTGATAAATATATAAACGTAATTAGGAACCTTGCTTACTCAGTTTTGCTATCACAAGTAATTATTTACATACAACGACTCATATCGATAGTGTAGTTTATTTCTAATTTTAGAATGGCAATCACGGGTGTAAAATGTATAAAATTCATTTCGGTTCTTATTCTTCTGTGGTATTGATTGGGCTAATTGCTGAGACTGATTGTAATCACAGCTATTAGAACACCCAACAAAATGGAAACCAAAACCATAGCACACCTGTTTCGAGTGTTTCTTCTCGCGGATGGTTAAAACCTGAGAAAAATCATTCATTCCATTTGGATGTTAAAAATCGTGCTCATAATTGATTATATAGCATAGTGGCATAGTCATTATCATTAAATTTGCTATTTTTTCAAGCCATTACACGTACCCCATGAGGAACCCAACTGCCAAGATGGCTTTAGAAGATGCTGGCATGTTGGCAGCTAGCGGTGCATATTGAAGTTCGAAATCAGTCCAGGTGGTAATACCTCTGTATCTCAGGCCTCTTGAAGCTTGGGCTACCGCAACTGGAATGCCAATATTGTCAGTGATCTGAAATGCAAAGTGAGTAAACTATCAAATATTTCTTTCACATATATGTGCATATTGCTGAAATTCACTACCTTAAAACCTGGGGTTGGATGATCAGCAATTTTGGCTGCAAGGAACAATGATCTAGAAATAGCGTCCGTTATGATAGTTCCGTCGTCCAGATTCCCTTTATACTTTAGCAATCCAATCCTCTCGTTCCTTTGAGGAACGTAAATATCCACGATGCGATCCTGGAGTAAATAGTTAAGATACAAAACTAGTTACAAAATGGGATTTTCGAATCTCTTCAACAAAAAGTATTATTATACAACCTTTGTTCCAAAGCAGCTCCAAATTTGTGGACGGTAAATGAAATTAAGTACTTCCTGCTCTCCCAAGTTTAAAGTAATTGTTTGCCAGCTCCATGAAGCCGGCATAAAGCAGCAGAAACATCCGTAATTGTTAGAGGAAGCTTTAATTGCCCAAGATGTCGGACTCACCGAGAATAAACCACTTCCCATTATCGAGGGGGATATTTTTAAGCTCGGGCAGCATGGTAGACCTAAATTGTAATGCATTATGTATTGCATTTGTGAATTACAGCCTGCTCAGCAGCACATTTTCATTTTCGAACTAAAAATTAGTTTCTCTAAAATTCCATGCATACCGCTGTATTTTACGTAGAATCCTTTGGTTTCATATAAATGCATGGCCTGCAAAGCTTGCTCTATCATCACTCTACTTTGTTGTGACTCAACTTCGTTTTCCAAGGCATCCTCTTCACTGGGATTTTTCGTTGTCACTTTGAAGTTGCATCCCTTCGATTGTGACAGCAAGGCTATCACGCATTTGCAGTTGGTTTTCATTTTGTATTATACGATTCTCCGCTGCTATCAAATTTTGTTCCAAATTGCGCAGGTTGTTCACTTCAACATTTTGCGCAGCTGGTAGACCACCGGGGTCTCCGGTATTTGCACTGGAGTTTATGTTCGCATCCATGAAAATGCAGTCCCCCCAAAACTCAACCAACGACAACTTTAACTTCAAATGTGGCAAGTAATACTTTAATGATCACAGTGTTCTTATAACTATTTTGAACAAAGTATCAAGTGTATCGCGATTTGGCAATCCCGAATGTCGAAAGGTGACTCTTCTGCTTTAATCTAATCTTTATCTATTCTTGTAAACAAGTATGGACTATCTATGTGCATATGCTATGAGATCTCGTTCATATATTGCAAAGTGCCTACCTGCATTTATGCATTGTGCAGTTTACCATCCGGGTCTCCAAAGGTATAGCATTCAAAGTAAGATAAATGTAAATCTTTTCCAAGAAACGCTCATGTTTTTTCCTCTTACATAGAACTTGTAGGCTTTCGATGTTTTGGGTAATCTCGTTATGACTAAAATTCTCTGCTACACACTAATCTACATTTATGACATGCAAGCAAACGAATACATTGGCTAGACGTATCCTATCTTTGCTTCGACTTTCCATTGTAGCATATCGTATATTTTTTATGCAGTGGTAAGTATTTAGAAAATAAGTAAAAAATAATTTTATGTTGGTCATTCATGAATCTGCTTGCTTGTATCAACTAGATATGTATGTAGAGCTATGCTGTAGAGGAGGATATTTCAATCATTCGCAGTATAAAAAATCTTCTTCAAACTTTATATATCGTATCTTAAAAGTATATCAAAGGCATAGACGCATTTTATATATTTTTCATTATTCATCCACATTGGTGTAACTGCATACTAGTACATGTAAATACACATCACTGTTTTATACCACAGAATCGTAATCCGTCTTAAACCTCATATCGTAAACCACAATATTATACCAATAACTAAAGTAATCATGGTGTGTTAGTGCGTGGTTCGTAGAGATAGGTGTTATATTATATGTTATATACACTTCTGTCAACTCAAGGTTAGACAGGTCTTCATGTGGAGGAGAGACGCTTTCCAGCAAAAAAAAAGCTTCTGTGAAGGACAAGGTGGACAAGCGTTCATTATTAAGAGCATTGCTTCATGAACTATGTATATAGCTCGTACGTAGACCTACAGCAGTCAGCATAACGTTTTTATATAAGCTAACCCACGCTGGAAACTGGTTTAGTTTCCAGGAATTCAGTAGGGAGTAGGGAAGAAATCTTTCAATCAACCATACATTACCATCAACATAACTTTACTGAAATTATAACGCATTTTGTATAAATAATTTTCATATAGTTAAATAAAAGTAGAAGGTCTATTGTTGATTGTCAATTATAGACTTGCAGAGCTTGTTCATCAGATGTCATGTATACGTTTTCTCAGCGCTAGTAATTATGGGTTGCAATTTGTGTCCAAATACATTAGCTCATTTTCAAACTCCTGAATTAATTCTTCCAGATCATGCCTTGACTTGAATAGTTCAGATCTGTTTACAATCATTCCAACACAGAAACTTCCTTTGTAGCATCCTATTCCAATGGAGCAACCTATTTTTAAATATAATGAAGCCATTTATTAAGTTGCACCTGCAGTTGTGTATTTATTTAGATTCTCATAAATTATAAAAGAAAACAAATAAACGTACGCATTCCACTGACAAGTGGTGCCATCCCAAAAATCAGGTCAATTTTATGCGAATTCAGCGTAGCTATATCTGACATTCCAGGAACATTCGATAAGAAATAGACAAACTTTGTCAAAGAGCCGAAAACAGCTTTTATCACCGGAGCAGGATACAAGCCAACTAAATTGACCAAAAATGATGTCCATATTACAGTTTCCAACCTTGATGACTCTTTAACGCTCTCATTAATTGATTTGAGTCTAGCCACCGGATCTTCAATCCCAATCTTCATAAGTTCCCTAGCCCTATTGTGGGGACATTCATTGGGATAGGGATAAGATCGAATAAAAGTTACACCAGCAAGAATTTCGTCCGGGATAGAACATTCTTTTCGTTTTGTGAACGTTTTTAGAGCTCCATTAAATGCTGAATGAAATATTCCTTGAGTGGTGCAGTTATAGGATTTCCTAATCCGTTTCATCATGTCGAGAGGAATGTCCATCTTAGTTCGCCCCATGAATTTTCCACTTTTAAGTTCCCCCTCATGCATAGTTTGCTCATTGGAAGCTCCCATTAACCTCAACGAAATGTAAGGGCCTATGAAGAAAAGTTTAATATGTACTAAAACCTTTTTCAAAAAGGATACAGGAGGTACTAAAGGCTTCACTGGATCCACAATCAATTTGGAGAGGGTTGTCCATCACACAGTTCCGTAAAATTGACACAAACGAAATCCCATCCACATACACATGAAAAATTCGTATAGCTAGTCCACTACACACTTTATCTTTTCCATCCTTTCGAACATTTGGAATCACCAATACTTCCCATCGAGGTTTATCACAATCCCACTCCTCATCGGTTAGCATTTCCACTGCAGAAAATATGTAATTTTCACTGTATATCTTGTTCACATCATCAGCCCCAGGACAGAATCGAATATGATGATTAAAATCAATTGAATTGGCCTTGTCTTCTAAACAAAAGTAACCAAACTTTTCCACTACTGCATACAAAAACTTGCCGAAGGGTTTTCTTCCACTTGTATCTGAGTGGGAAAGATTTGTAGAAATTCTTTCGCGTAGTTTGGCTATATCACAAGGGCCATCGATAAGCATGAAAAAATTGATATTCATTATGTTTGGAAACCTATCCGAACCAGTGAATGCACTAGAACAACTAACTAATTTATATCGCTCTCGATAAAATATCACAAGAATGAGTGCAACTAAAGTGCGGTACACAACTATACAAAGTAAGGGCACCAAGCATATCAACATGATGAAGTAAAACGTTATGAAGCAAACGATGGCATGTAATATCTTGGAAAATATGCCAACTCTTTGTGAATCACTTGTTAAAGAGACAGCCATTTTGTAAAATTTTAAATTCCAGAAATATTTTTCGTGTTTTGGAATACTCTTTTTGCAAGACAGAAAACACGCGCTGTCTAAAGACTCAAAGCATAAGTAAATGCTTAAGAGCAATGCTAGTCATGGGTAGTTTGGACATTTTCCTCATTTGTTTTGAGCTGACTGTTTTATTAACTCTGGTTTAAAGCATTATGTTGCCATTTGGATGTATGTGGAACATTTACACTGAGCATACATGTACGTATAACAAGTTCTTATGAGAAAATGCAAATTATACGATAGTAGAAATACATGTTTCTGTTGGCTTCACTACATGAGAGAGTGTGCACGTGGCTAGCAGGAATATCCTAAACTACAAACCACAAACCGTGCATTTTCAGGTTGGAAGTCATATTATTATTATGTGTCTGGTGCAAGTTTGCATGTGAAGATTACAAAAATTTTCTCACGTCCATTTCAAGATTGTTAATTGTCGGTTAATAATACATGCAAATTTAGATAGTATCTTATAGTATAATATAGTGTAAGCCCTGGTGGCACGACGCGGCGAGCAAACCAGCAAATCAGTAAGAATTTATGATAATGAGTAGTTATTCAAGATTCATTGGAATTAAAAAAGATGTGTACGAGAATGACGAATGCACTTCCATCAGATATTTTTCGGTTCTCCGTAAAATAACTAAATCACAGCTTATAAATTCATGTGACCACACTTTATATTTGTTTCTGCATAATAAAAACAATTTTCGGGCTGAAATTTTATGTTATTTATCATTTAGAAGAAGATGACGGGAAATTTGGTTGGTATGTTTTCAATAAAATTTGCTACTATCGTCTTAAGGAGTCATAGGTTGCAAACAATGTAAACTGTGCGCTCAGTGAAACCGTCAAGCCTTCCATTTCCATGATAAAGTGCGCAATTGCAAAATTTGGAATACGCTTTAAAGTACACTATAATTTATATAAAAGTCAAAGCCAAATAAACATAAACCAAACAATAATATATATGCGTCGCACGTAATTTATTTGCTACTCTATCCCACAATGACGTTATATATATGAAAGGTTTAGGAAAGAACATTTTATTTAATTAATCAGAGAATAATTAATAAAACGATACAAACAGCAATCGCTGAAACAAATATTTCAAGTCTCTTATTAGCTTTTATTTAGGGTAGTCAGAACTGCAGTAATTTTCTAAATATGTTATCTCCTTTTCAAATCCATCGATCAATTCTATCAAATCCGTCCTAGACTCGAATAGCTTCGATTTCTCCACAACGAATGAGGCACAAAATGCTCCAGCGTATAGGTTCCAACACCAATACAGCAACCTATCGTGCGAGTATATGTATATTAATCATTATTGATTATATAATATGTAGGTCTCTAAACACTTTAAATCGAATATTACAGAAAAACTTACGCATTCCATTAATCAACGCTGCTATTCCAAAGATTGATGAAACTTCCTTGCCATTATAGGTGGCACGATTTAATATCCCAGGAACGTTAGATATATAATATGCTAATCTACTGTAGAACTAAAAACTGTTTTTATCATGGTGTGCTGGAAGCAACCAATAAGACCGATGAAGAAAGACACGACATGAGGATTTCTGCTCCGACAAGCCAAAATCCTTGGTTACTTACACCCAGTTCTCATAACAGGGTCTTTAATGCCTACTTTCATCAGCCTCAACTGACATAACTGCTCGATTTTGAGGAAATTCGTTAGGGTAGTTTAACTTGGCTGATACCTGGCTGTAATATTTCACAGGTATCCTGTATTTGCTTTCTACTTCGCAACCTTTCTTCAGCGCACCAACAATGCGGAGTGAATATTGCTTGTGTGCTACAATTAAGTGATTTTTCGATGCGCTTCATAACATTTCACAGATATTTTCGCCTTTGTTCTTCCCATCAGTTTGCAACCGCTTCAAGGTTGTCATCGTGTAGGCGTCGCTCCTTGGAACATTCCTGCATATCGAAGCCAGAATGTAAGGGCCTATGAAAAATGTCTTTAAATACACAAATAGTGTCCTATGTAGTGGTACATAATTCATTGGAGGTCTAACAGGATCGATGATTAATTTGGGGACGGTTGTCGTCCCAGAACACAATTCCGAACAATTGTGCAAACGAGATTCGCATCGGCATACACATTGAAAACTATTGTTATTGCCAAGCGCGCATATTCATTCCGTACTATCATCTCTGTCTTCC